>VZUI01010537.1:0-127312 GCA_013401135.1 Cettia cetti | reverse complement strand
GATACAGAAACTCAATATACAGCACAAACAGAATCGACGATTGGGGATACAAACATCATAAAGTCACCCTAGAACACTACTATTACATTTTCTGTTGCTGTCTCTAGGAAAGGGGAAGAATGAAATAAAACTATGCCCGCCTACAGGCTAGAAGCCAACTGACTCACTTTAATAGTCAATTACAGTCAAGAATATTTGGTTTTCCCCTTCTCCATATCCTCACATAAAGATTTGCCCTGCCACAAATCATTTACCGTGGACTTAGAGAAATTGCACACACAACTCCCAGCTTAGCAATTAATGTCACATAATAAGCCATCCATAGCCTTTTCTTAAATGAATATTCAGATAACAGAGAGAAAGCGAGCCCTGTTAGTACATCTTCAGGTCTGTTTCAGGGCTTGTGAGATAGATTATGTTTAGAGAGGTTTGTGAATTGAATATGAACCAGTTGTCACATAAATAATGATATCAGACTTCAGCTTTTGTAAACAAAACCATATCAGTGGATTCTGCTTTGATTTTGTTGTAATTGGTTTTAAAAAACTCTGTAATTTCTTAGCATGTGGCAGCAGAACTGAAATATATTGATGTTAATAAAGAAGTAAACTACTCACTGCCAGATCCTGATAAAAGTATACTGTATCTCACTCCAGTGGGGTCACTCTAGGAACAAGGTGCTATTTAAACAGAATAAGAGTCTAAGGCATTTTGTCCAAAGTATTTAAAATTTGTATTAATAGTTGCCAGTCCACAGCAAATCTCAGGTATAAAATATTTGCATAGTAAAAAACAAGTTTATGCATAAATAGTGTTCTGGCAGATGTGAAGAAGAAAAAAGTCCCTGTATGAAAAACTTGCTTTCAAATCCAAATTACAGGTTTCATTAAAACAATCCTTGAAACTCCATCTGAAAAAAACCTAGTTAATAAAATTGTTCAGCACTTACGGATAGTTGCTTTGATAAGTGTTACTGGGATTTGTTTGCACTTTATTTTTTATAGTGTCTTTTTTAATAATGTGAAGAACTAATCAAATCTCCCTACTTCAAGAAATGCCTCCATTCCTCAGACTTCTGCTTCCTTTGGAAGCTTCAACAATTACCAATGAGTACCAATTACCTGCAGAAAAAAATAACAGAATTAACTACATCCCGGTGAGTAAAAGGGTCATTCAAATTCATATTGATAATTTCCAGTGCTGTGCAAATAGCAACAGATATTATGATGATTATGTGGACAAAGTTATCAGCTGAACACTACTCCAGAGAAATTCTTCCTAAATATAAGTAACATGATTAAAGGTCATGAACAATAGAAATATGAAGACATTTAGTTTCTTGTTCTGTAATGAACACCCCCTCTAGAATATTGCAAGTGCACACATGCATCAATACAAATACCTGATCTGATCAGACCAGTGTAGCAATGTAAAGATAAGCCTTTATTCATTATATTATTTCATTATTGCACTGCTGGCCTCAATCCAGCTGAGGTTAAAGATGTGTGCAATTTTCAGCACATCTATAGTTGCATTGTAGCTCTTCGGGGGTAAACTACAGCTTGTAGTTATTTTTCCTCTTGTACTGTGAATAGCAATGTGAAAGCAAAGGATTTATACATAAGGTTTGTGTGTTTCTTGTTTTAGTTCACCATACTATTAAATATCAGCACTGAGGCCTCTTTCTTCCACTTTCCACCTCTTCAATTGATGCCTTTGAATGAACATTGATGGGGGTATGAAGTAGTTAGCACGCTATAAATTGGAGTGTCAGCTGTATTTTATAACAACATCCTTGTATAGATTAGGACTCCAGTGGCTCTTTGAAGAGGTAGATATGCTCAATACTTGTGATTTGAAAATGTACTGAAAATATGGAGTGAGAAAATGTGACCACTCAACAGAATTCTCTGCCCGTTGGTCAGAGATCAGGGTGCATGAACTGAATGCCAGTATCAAATGAGACTGAGATGTTGACCAATTGGACAGTATTTTTCACCTTTGAACTATAATAATTTCATAACACTAATACATATGGTAGGCCTCCTTGAAAGTATCTGTTCCCTCGACTTCTTTTAGTTGTTTAACATGCTCAGCAATAGAGTGGTCATGTAAATAATATTCTCAAGATACTAGTATATGCAAATCTTATCAATATGAAATGTCAGCATTTTCAGAGACAGAATCTGGTGCACTTAGACCTCATCTGATTAGGAAATTAATGTTGTATGTTGTGACTACATACGCACAGATACCCACAACCTGAACCCACAGTTCAGATTCCCCTTAGGCTGTAACATAATCTGGTTGCAGCATTCTCACTTCAAGCAATCTGGAAGTATTTTAGGAAGATCCCAGCATAAAATGAGGTTCTCAAATGGTAGGATTTTATCAAGTTGCTGCCCATAGGGTCTGTATTTTCTGCTGTTGAAATGCCAGAGTAACAGCGCTGACTGTATGAGATGTCAGAAAATCAGATGAGTCAAACTAAAAAGAGCACTAAAGGGAGAGTTTGAAATAAAACAGAAGGTCAGGCAAGGTTTTGATAGCTATGACCCTTTTATCTCCAGATATTTCAGAATAGAAATGTGGTAAGATATTATTAGTCAGTGTGAGTAAAATACTGTGTCTGATTAGCTGCATATGGCTAATGTAACATAAGGTGAGGAAGTCAAAACTGGAAAACTACATTTCTTTCTGAGTAGCAAAGTGGTAGCTAATGTTTGAAGATTGTGCATGGTAGGTCCAACAATTTGTCAATAGCTCATAGCAGGTCTTGGCATTGACAGCAAGTGTTATCAGACAGACAGGGAAAGTCAGAAACCTGACTAAGGGAAACTAAGGGAAACCTGACTTCCCTGACTAAGGGAAACTATGAGATAGACCAGATGTGGACTGTATTCCGTTGAGAAACTAAACTTGAATTACAGGAGAATTTACAGTAGCAAAACATTCAACTGCAACTGCCAGTTATGACAGTGTTACTGCTGAATCATATTTCAAGTTATACTCAAGGTCAGAAAAACCCTAAGAATTAATACCCAGACTACTTACAAGCTCAAGTTTCAGAGAGATCATTGATGTACATATTCAAAAGAGCTGACACTATTTCATAGCCTAGAGGTGGTTCTTTGAGTTTAAAGTTTGCTAAGTACCATTCGTCAAGACTCCTGAGCAGTAGTTGAAAAAATAAGCTTGATTTAATTAGATTCAAATGAGCTGTTTTAGGCCATTTCACTGGAGAACCAGTGAGGTAAGCCATGTTAGTAGGTAGAAATAAGCTGCAGGACAGTATCACATTTTACCTTTCTCCTTAGTTTTCACTGTGGGCTCTCAAGGGAGGATTGTACATACCCAAATCATAGTGAAAATCCTCTACCTCTGCAATGAGGAGCATGAATACAGTCAACAAGATCCATAGAAGGATGAGATATCCTCATGCTTTGTAACAAACAATAAGCAATATCACAGCATGGTAATTACCTCTATGACATAGGTGCCACCTGGTTTTTGCAGTTTGGTCTGAGTGTAAGGACCAAGATATTTGAGGAATCACCCTGAAGAAGTATCAGTTTTTGAGCTCGTTTCTCTAATCTACACATCAAGACACATTGTTGAGTATTAATGTATGTGGCATTAACATATGGTCTCATTACATGGATCTTAAACAGTGATTGAGAGGAGACACCAGTAATTCCAGCTTTATCTGTGGCCTCTTGGTGACAATCCACTCAGAGCCCTCTACAGGACTTGTAGAGCATTTCTGGCTCCCAATGTCCCACACGGAAAATCTCAACATGTTAGTTTAATTAAAATCAGTATCAGGAATATGGACAGGGAGAGAGCTGAAAATATACAAAATACCAGGGCGGCCAGCGTTCTTTTAAATTACATGTAAATTATTGTATTAAATTATTTTTCCAATATGAAAGAGGTAGCACTCACAATCTAAGTCACTTACTAACTGTATGAGTAATAGGGCTAGTTTAACCTTGATGGTGAATTTCCTTTGGAAACTGGATGCTGATATGTTTGAAGTTCCTTTGTTCCCCTCTGAATGGCACTGGAGAGGGAGTGCTTCCAACTTCATGAGATGATCAGTCCTTTCAGTTTATTCTAAGTGATTTTATAAACAGAGAATACAGTGAATATTAAACCGATCTGGGATTGTACCACGTAAGATGACACCATTTGTATGCAAAAGGAGTTTTATCTTCTGAGCTCTTGTCTTGAGTCCACTTATTCCTCAAGAATATTGTCCTGACAGACAGAGGGAAAAGAGACACTCCTCAACAGTTCCTTGAAAGAGGGTAAAAAAAAGGTTGAAGGGGATTATAATCATAACTATTTCATATGTGGACATGTATGACCATGTATATTTCAGGGATTTTCAGCCCATGGTCAGGTACTTCAGAGTGGTCCAACAAAGGCAACTAAAAATTGCAAGTCTGTTGTCAGTCAGTTTGAATTGACTCTTCAGGGATCCTCACTTCCATGAGAAAATACTGATGAGTGATGAGCCAAAAACTGGACTAAACTTGTCAACTAGTGGGCTAGGTAATATTTTCAATGTACAGCTAGGTCAGTCAATTCAAACCTTCTGCTAAGAGAAATATGGCCTCATAGGGACTCTGTAGCATAGATGGGATGTTAATCAGTAATGGCTGTCTGAACTTTTTAGAAAATAAATCTAACCTGATTAGCCCAAGCTCTATCACGCATGACCTCATCAAACAACTTATCAAATATAGCCTGAAATAGTTTTATATGATGAAGACAGGCAAATGTCTGCTGTAGCTCTGCACAGCTCTTTCTACTTTGAAGGTAGATTTAAAGGCTCTTCTTCCAGTTGTTTGTAATGTCTCTGTATCTTCTCTAAAAAACTGCCTACAAGTTCAAAACTGAGAGTTTTCGTGACGAATTTGTGGGCTTCTCATGGTACAGCAACAGAGGTAAGGGCTTTGACACTGCTCTTTGTCTTCAAAACCTTGTTTATCGCCTCTGGTTGAGAAGGATAGATTAAACCACACCTATAGCTCTGCTGTGGGAGTCCTTACAAAGCCACCCATTTCCTCTGTGCCATGTGGTGAATCATTTTTGTAAACTGCTAGTCAGAATTTCAGAAACTGATCAGTGCTTACTTTTTTATAGTAATAACTTACCTTTGAAAACAGAATTATTTTCAGATTTATTTGGTTCTTACCTTTAGTCTCTCCGGAATAATAATTTCTTGGTCAAAGACACATAGGCCTGAGAAAAAAAAAAAAGCAAAAAAAAAAAAAAAGCAGCAGTCTCAGGTTGGGCTGAGAGAAGACTATATACTTTTTGATAGTGCTAAACTGCTTCTGTAAGATTTTATTGGCAATGTGTCTCTGAGAAATCTGGTATAAAGGCATTTCCCTAAATCTCTGACTTGATCCCACTGGACCTCCTTCTCCTTATTGAGTGCAGAACAGTGCCTGATCCTTCTGAAGCATCTTTTGCATGTCATGTACATTTACTTGTATTTTAAAGAAAAAAATCCCCTCATGTTACCAGAAGATATATCTCTGAAAAAGAAAGGATGTTAGTCTTCTTCTTTCTACATGCTGAGTTTTTTAGAAACAGAAAACAATTGCACGATCTTTGATGCACTGTAAGAGATTCTATTTAGCTTAATTTCACTATTAGGTAAAAAGTCCATTTTGTATTCAGAAGTGGTGCAGAGGAAACTAACTGTGAATAGGTAGAAATGAGAGGTGGGAAGAAAATTAGGTGTTGTGAGAGAACATGAACCTTCTCAGACAAACATTTAATGGCTTAAAAATATTGTTTTGAACAAGACTTTAGCTTATAAAATACCCTTGTAAGAGGCAGGTGAACTGAAAAACTTCTGCAATAGATCAAAACTATTATTGCATTATTCAGACATAAATTTCCTTATGAGTTTTCATTTTACACATATCGTCTGGATGTTTCTAGATTTACAGTGGAGCCTAGTTCTAGAAAAGTGGTTAAGATGCAGTGAAATTGCTACAAGCTATAGGACAGGCTGAGAATAGTGTGCAGCTGAATTTAAAATGTCATCAGTTAGAATTCTGCCTCAAATTTCTGCTAAATATTGCCAGTCCACAGGGATGGAAATAAGACAGGACTGGTGGAACTGTCAGGCTTTCTAATACCACTTCACTGCCAGGGACTGTAAGAGGAAGAAGGGAGCACACAGGCAAAACAAGTGTATTCGTGCTGTGGATACTCTGGCCCACCAGCAGCAGCTGCTGAAACTGGTCCTTGTTTTCTCTGTCTGGAGCAAAGAGCAAAGATCAAAGTTTAATTGAAGTCAGCTCCTTTTCCATTTGCTCTTCCACCTGCTCCCTCTGCTGGTAAAGGCGACCTAAAGAAAGGAAAATGAGAGTTTAAAAGGAAGACAAAATGGTGGGCTTAAACTTTACATTTTGACAGTTAACTGAGAATTTATTTTAATAACCCATCTTCTAAAATACTTCATGTCATCTTGTTTTCGTTGTCTTTACAGGGAGGGGTTGTCTGTTGCAGTTATACTGGAATTCTTTCAAACCTTTTCGTAAAACAAAACATCCTGTTGTCCTTTTTAGGTTTAAAAGTTTCCAGAATAAAAATAGTGTAAACCAGTTTCTGACTTCAGTGATGGTTTTCATGTGTTGAATTTTGTCCTCTTTTCCATCATGTTCTTAAAGCACATCATGGAAAATTACCACCACTTGTTTTTATATATCATAGCTGAATCTTCCAGGTTTTTTTAAGGATGAAATTCTCTCTGTTTAAAATCTTAAAACCAAATCAAGATATTTGGTGCATAGGAACAGTAACTGTTCTCTTTTCTAAAGGTGAATTTTCACAGTACAGTCCCACTTGCCCCTTTCTCACCAACATACTCTTTATTTTATCTCTCATTCCCTCCTTTGCTCTGGCTCTTGCATACCTCCAGATGGAGACTGAGCCAATTCATCTCTCTAAACAAGCAAGAATTTTGTTTTGGGTTTTGCTAGCTTCATTTTATCCCATTTTAATGAGGTAGATGAGCTGAGCACAAGGTCAGAAGACAGCAAGATTCAGCTCCAGAGATGGGGCAGTGTGATGCAATGGACCATTAGATCCGCTCTAAAAATATTGTGCAACTTTCATGCCAAATTCTGGTGGAATGAGACAGTAAACACTGCTGGTGGATAAAACTTGTTCAAGACTCTCTTCATATGAGCAACTGGTCCTTTAATAGGCTTGGATGAAATGTAAAACCCTTGAAATATTTTGATTGAAGCTAGTTTACCAGTAGCATTGGCTAATGAGAAACCTGAAGAAAGGCAAAAAGATCTCTTGCCCTCCCTCACTAGTTCCTTCTGCTAGAGGTTCTCAGGCTACATATTAAAGGTTCACTACTGTTGTTACAATGCTCTCCCTAATCAGCAGCTAACACCACAGCACTCCTTTTCGTGCATTCCCTCTGAAAGACCACAATTCTCCAGCTCTTTCTCCCTGATCTTCCCCCAGTTTCATTTTGTCTCAATTGTACTCTTTCTGGTGCTGTTTCTGAAGTCTGTGATGCTTCTTTTCACAAGGAGGTTCTATTTTCAGCTTTTCTTGTTCTCAGTGACCAACCATGCATGCTCACTTTATTTAACACTTTTTTTACCTCAGTGACATTTTCAGATATTTTGTCAAAGTCATCTTTGTCATGAAGTAATAAGAGAGGGTCAGATGCTCCTTGCTCAGCTATCTCGATTACAAGGATCTGAATAACAGCCTCTCTTTTCTGTGCCGGATTGTGGAAATACGGAATGTCCTTAGTACTCTTAATAAGAAAGGCTAGTGCTGCAGAAAAGCATATGGTAGGTGAGAGATTAATAACATACGGATTAATAACATTTGTATGGATTTTAGGACACAGAGAAGGCAGGTCTTGAGCTCTGCAATAACTTTCAGCTTTTTATCAATTGCTATGCCCTTTCTGAGCATCATGGTAATCTTCAACACAATAACTAGGTGGGCATGGAGGATATTGGACAGTTTTGTGTACAGCAAAGGACAGAGCATGAGGAGACTGCTTTTAAAATCCACTTTCTGAAGAAATTATATCACCTAAATGTTCTCAGCAAGCATAAAAGGACATGAGGACAATCAAAGTTAATTCTCTTTTACACTTTAAAAAAATGACTCATGGAAAATACTTTCTGTGTGGAATAGGAAGCTGTCTGGAAAAACGATTTTGTACTGCGAGGAGCCTTTTACAGGATGTGCCTTACTGTGGCTAAAACTTTCATCCTACATGTTGCCACCTGTGTTAGACACATCCGTGATTTTGTTGTAATTAACATCAATCATTTTAAACAGGCCTCTAAATTTACATTGGTTTTCTCTCTCTCTTTTGTTTATAAATGAATGTCCATATCCTTACGTGGAACTAGAACAGTTACTGAATTACAGGGACTAGTAAGACAAAGTGTTATTCTATCACCTAATTTTGGATATTTTTAACAGATTTGGGGTGGGGTTTTTTAAAGGATTCCCAATTGGCTATATATCTTCATTTCTTCAGCATCAGCAGATGTTGATTGTACTGAATTTCTTTACCCTAAATCTTTTCCCATCTTTAGATTTCTTCGGTGAACGTGTTACAGTGTATATGCCACCTCTGCCTCCATTAATACAGTAAAGACGGGAAAGATGGATTTTTTGTTGTTGTTTTTACCTGGGCAGTTTCCCCATATTCTGTCACTATGTGTTTATAATTTCCACCTTGTTGATCCAATTGCACTATTTGCTGTACACACCATACAACAACTCCTAACTGGTAGGTGTTTTCTAATGTTGAATTCATGGTGATCAGGAAGATGAAAGGATGAACCTATCAAAATTATGACCATCTGAGAAACGATTAAACAGGAAACTCCCCTGCATTGTGATTGAAAGGAAATGAGTGGGTGTCAGTCTTGTGAGTTGTTCCATATGAATCAAGCTATAATGGGTCTGTTTTTCAGGTACCTTAAAGGAGGACTCAGATTCATCCTTTAAGTATCTTGTCTGTTGACAATTTAGAGGAAAGTAAGCTCACACTTATGCATTCCCAGACATCCAGGAGAAGATGACTTAAGTGTGAAGCAAATTGATGAAAAAGAGCAAGGGATTTTTCAAGGTCCTTAATATTTCTGCTGCTCTACTGCAGCCTCTGCTTATCAACTGCCCTTTCCTTCCTCTAATTGTCTGATACAATAGCCTCTTGTCCTAAATTTCTTTTGTAGCTCATCTCTTTCAAACCTACAGTCTATAGCTGACCTATTTCTCCTTTTTCAATCTTGGGTGGAGAATAGTTTCTTTCAGGTTTTTTTTTTTTTTTTTTTGAGGTCTTAAACAATACAGTGATTTTTTTTCCCAATATCTGAGATTTACCTTTATAGTAATTTTTTGGCCTCAATGCAGGATCAGATTGATTAATTTGATTGCTTTGTGAATTATCTTAACAGCCAATCTTTAAGGATTTCCCTGACAAACTGTCTCTGTCATTTAAAACAAAAAGTGCCTTTTAAAATATCACAGCAATCTGAAGAAGCCCCATGGAGGACATCTGTGTAGGATAGATCCCCTTATCTTATTCTTGAATGACTGTCATCAGCATGGATGAATACAAGATGCAACTATAAAAACTTAGGCGTGAAGAGAGATTCCATCAACAATCCAAAGACTGCTGGAAATGAATACATAATTAATAAGGGGTTAGCTGTGCAGGTCTATCCTGATATGAGTGTCACATGCAATGACTTATGGACTTTTATACACCATCACTGGGTTTAATAGCTCCATTTATTTGCCTTTCAAGCACCTTCTTTAAACACAGCAATTATTTTTGTGAGTTAAAAGAGAAGAGATAGTAAACCAAATAAATTTGAAATAAAACACATGTTGACTGTTATCAATATCAAATTGATCTACACATTTAGATTGACATAGAGAAAAGATTTGTCACTAAAATTCAGATTGTAAAGCTGGACATAATTTCTTTTCCTATCTCCTTCATTAGCAATGAATATGGGAACCTAACTTCAGCTTGCATAGTCCAGTCAAATAAAAATAACACATATTTGTTTTATTTAGCATTCTACATGTTTAAATGCTGCAGCTTTAATATGAGGTGCTCCTCTCTACTGTTTTTAAGCCTCATATAATTAGATGTAATTTTTGAAAATGAGTATTTCTTCCACTGTGTATAAAAAGCATAGACATTGTGAAAACACTCTCCCTCTGAAGGACAGATGCAGAGAACCTAAATAGCAGGATAAATGCCAGAGGTTCCAACATCAGCAGTTAGTGGAAGACCTGGACAGTGCATTATAAGCAGTGCATTTACAATGGAATTGTGATTGGCATGAAAGACATGTTGGCAGGAAATGATTCCCAGTTAAAACAACAATCCTGGAGTATAAAAAGAAAGGGGAAAAAAAGGTTTGCCATGCCTCACTTTGGCTTCAGACTTGGAGAAATACCCAAAGCATGCTAGTCAAATTCTGTTGCCATATGGTAGGAATAGGTGTGCTCTTATGAAAATGGCCTACATCCAGGTAGGCCCCAGCAGACAGTGATTTATAGTCTGGATTTTACCTGAATGTGAGCTGGATATTTTAGTAAAAGCAGTCAACTCATGTCTTTGAAGGCAGGATTTCCCAGGCAATATAGAGAAGAACTGGTTCTACTGGTTCCTGTGGCTGGTGCTCTCAGCTCCACCACACCCATTCCCGGCTCTCTGCACTTCTGAAAGGTATAAACAGAGATTTTATCTGCTGAAATATTTTCAAAAACACTGGATTTTGGTCCTTCAGATGACTGGTTTTTATTACTGGGAAAGTAAGATTATTTGGACAGCTATTGCTATCTGCAGAAATCACAATCTCAGAGCAACCTAATCTTTCTTTAGTGCAGAGATTGCTTTCTATGAAAGTATGGATACATTTTAAAAGCATAATATTCATCTCAAATTTTAAAATTCGGACTGGAATCACTGAGCAGAAGCAGTGCAATTAGGATTTGGTCACAGCCTGCCAAATTTTGTTACACAAAGTAAAAATACACTTAAAATACATTTTCATACAGGCTGCTGTCTTGATCAGTCTTGTTGATTCATTGTATGAACTTTTATTGCTCATCAACTGCAGATGTAATCCAAATAAGATTTAATATGATAGGTTATAAATGGATTTAAAAATATTTACTATAAAAGGCAAATCATCATCAAGTGGTTACTGATAAAAACTGCACATTTCAGAAGCTGTGGGGGAGTGCTGAATTACAATAAAGAGAGAACATCAAGAGAGTGACATGAATTATTTGGTAACCAGCTTCAAGCAAACAAAATGTGCTTCAGCACAGACATCTTAAAGGATATAGGCACTCAAGAAGGGAAAAAAGGTCCCTTACAGGAGGTGGGTAATGACTGAAAAAGCTACCTGCTGGAAAACTGAAAAAAATCTCTGTAGTATAATGCTATGGTTAATGGAGTTAGCACTGGTGTAATCATTGGTACACTGTCTACCAAAATGCTTTCCATCCAAAATATGCTCTTGAGAAAAATGTTAAATAGTCACTTTGTAAGAGATGCAGATGATTAAAGAAAGAGAAGCATGACTTACAGTGAGAGAAGGAAAGAAGCTCACTGATGCAGAGGTACATGGGTGATTTGATTGCTGTCTGTGAAAAACATACACTAGAAGTCAGCTCTTACACCTGATAAATGAAATGTAGGATGATCTGATGTTGAAAGTCACAGCTAGAAATAAAATGAAAATGCCTTGGGATAAGAAAAATCAGTACCAGAACATCTAAGAAAGAATTGTAAGAGATGTGTCGCTGGAAATTTTCAAAGAAAGTATGTTCTTGGATTTGATGTAAGAATTAATTATGAGACTTGTAGCTTTTTGTGGCACAGGGAATCAGTAGCTCAATATTGTGTCTTACAATATTCCCTCCTGTGTTTAAAATCTGTGAACTTATGTTGTTTGTAGATGGATCTATTCACAATGTGATAAACATTTTGAATAGCATGATAAATACATCACCAGATATTCATTGAAATAAAAAAGTAAGAGGTCTCTAACCACTTTTCTGCACTCACCATTAATTCTCTTTGAACTTGAGCATATTGAAAATTGCTTTGGAAACATGTTTATAAAATTATGACAATATATGTTCAATTACTCATCAATCACTGTGAATATTACTGAAATTAAAAGAATTCATACACAGAGAGGTTCTTAAATATTTGTCTTCTAATTAAATATTACCCCATAAAAGCATCTTACATAATTCACCAGTGGCATTAACCTATGTTTACCCAAAACTTAAAAAGACTAAGCAATAGCTTAGACAGCAAGATTATGGTCACAGTATGAGAACCCAAACAATATAAATCCAGCCAGTTAAGCTTGTCATAAAGACCACAGAGATGATGGAAAAGACTATATAGTAAAAGAAATCTATGGCTAGGTCTGATTAATATTTTTGACACCGTGTTCTGTTGAAAAATGAGGCTTTACTGAAATGAAGTTTTTTATGAAATCTTTTATATTTGTTATGAACCTGACATATAGGCAGGCAGCTTCTGCAAAGGTGAAGATTTGGCAACCTTGGAAACCTTGATCACGGTGTATTATATCTATAAAAGAAGCCAAAAATTTGATAGACGGTGACTCTTCTCAACTGAATACAAATTCAGGCCTCATCAACAGAATAAATGTATTCATGTAAATATACTATCTCCCTTCATTTTCACACACTACAAAAATGGGAAAAGAGAAATCCCATTAATAACTCTGAGTCTTTTAATTTGAATGCAACATTGTATAAAATGTTCGAAAATATTTAAAAGAAAAAATAATTGCAGCCTTGAAGGCAAATGCAAAATGGAATAATCCTGGCTTTATCAAATTAAGGTGGTGTCAGACTGTAATCTTTTTGGGTAAGATAATTGACCTTTTACACAGGGACAATGTGATAGCCTGAATTTTCGTACACGTTAGAGCAGCACTTATTATAGTGCCAAGGCAAATCATTACTGGAGTGGAATTACAAGGATCACTGCAAGAGCTGATTAGGTCGATAAGGTGCTGACTAGCAGAGACTCCAATGTATGAAAAGAGAAGTTCTCAGGACAAAGATGGCAATCTGTTGACACTTCCTCACAGAACAGTCTTGAGACTTGCCTAACACTCCTTAATAATTTTTGGGTTAAGAACAAGAGGCAGAAATGGTAGGGTTTGAGCAGCATAAGGTCATGGGCACATGAGCTTTTAACCCAGCCAGAACTTTGCAGTGGGTCTGCCCAAACACCCTTCTTATAATGAGTTCTCCAAAGTAGAAAAATAAGATATTTTCATTCTCAAAAGACCAGGTTTAACTTGTACGTATGCTAAAACAGTTTTGTTTTACACAAAGGAAGTCCAGTGGCTAGGTGAGCTGGCACAGAAGAATGAATTTATAAACAACTTGCCTCCTGCCCACAGAAACTTTGTTGTCTGGATCCTTCCTTCTAGTTGTGATTTCAGTCTACTGAGTGGCTTTCTGCATTGCCAGACCTCTGTGTGGTCCTCTCTTGGAGAATAAAAAAAGGTATAGAGCTCTAGCCTTGTCTCTGCTCCCTGATCCTTAGAAAGCCCCTCTGCTGCTACGCAGGACCTTTTTTGTCTTTTCTTCTGCCTGCCACACCCTGCCTTCAACCAAGCGTCTCTCCTCCAGGTATTTGCTTGAAGCTAAGAAGAGTCTCCTCCTCTCCAGGAGGCCCATGTGACTGAGTTCTTTCTTTCTTAAAGGAATATAACAGAGCAGCACACACTGCTTAAAAATACCATCCATCATAGGGAATAAAGTGGAAGAAAAAGATCATGGTGTATTGGTTATTGGTGGGTGGCTGTTGACAACAATTTTGAAGCAGCTTTGAAATGAAGTGTTAGGACTCATTGACTCAAGTATTTCTAGTAGAGCTAGAAATGCAGGAGCTGCATTGTATGAAGCGCCAAGAAGACCTTTTCTGCAGTATTGCATGCAAGTTTTCATGTGTTAAAGAGCACATTAAAATAGAACAATTGCAGAGGAAGGAAGACCAAAAGGCTTTTAAAAGATAGTTGTACATAAGAAAGGAGAAAAACTGAATAATAAGACTGTCATAAAATCAAAGAATTTCAGGTCAAAGAGGAAAAAAGTCCTAACATGGTTCTAGGCCATAACAAGAAGTGATCTTGCAAGCAACGGTAGTGGGGGTGAGAAGCCGATGACTTCTTAAAACCTGAACTTTTATAAACATCAGTTTCTAAAAACTATGTGATGGGAAGAATAAATTTCTGGGGATGGGAAGTTATGATGTGTTGAGTACCCAATGTATTTGGATCTCTAAAAATCTCCCTATTTGTCAACTATCCCTAGACAGTAAAAAAATCCACCTTTTGGCTTCCCCTGGTGTCCTGTAGAGATCAGAAATTTGTGTGTTGTTCTCATGCGCTCAGCAATAAACCAGGCAGATTTAGAGTAAATGAATTTAGGAGAGATGGGCAGGGAATCATTAACTTGGGTTTCTTGCTATTCTCTTTTTTGAGAGCCATTCACTGCATTCCAAGACACTCTAGAAGTTTTGTTTAGGAACTACCCTGCTATTGCAGGACCATAGCACAGTGATGAAAATGTTGATTTCTTTTCCTGCTGTACACTGTAGCTATGAATTACTCCAAGTCTTACATTTATCAGAAGGTTTTGAGAAGTGTTGGTGATATTTTGTATTTGCAGAATACAACTGCTGTGGAGTTTTATACATATACTCTATGGCTACTAGAGTTGTAGGCGATTGTATGACACTGAAATACTTGTTCATGGGTGATATTCTGATTTGGGAATAAGGATGCTTACAAGAAGAGAAAAACTAGAGGAACTGATACACTGGCAAGAAATGACATGCTGGTAAGGCTTCCTAACTGGAATTTGAATCAGTGTGATTTCCAAACTATGGGGTAAATAAGGATTCAAATAAACTCAATAGTCCTTTTGTCTGCATGTTTAAAACTAAACAGAAATTTCATATCTGTGGTTCTGTCTGGGTGACAATTGCTTTCAACTTGCCTCTCAGCTAAAACAGAGGCATAGCAATAAACCAGAGAATGTAAGTCAGAAAGAAGCAAAGTGCTGGAGCCAGAAGCACTTACATTTGGTGTCTCGTTGGAAGACAAAAAAACCCCATATTTTTACTGCAGTATTTTAAAAAGAATTGGGACCATCTGCTATTCTCAGGACATTAATTATTAAAACTTATGAAAAACTGAAAGCATAATGGATAATAAATCCTAAATAGTTATAAATCTTATTCATGCTTTTTCCTCTTACTCTGTTTGATGCAAACAGCTGATCAGCATGCAACAAAAACTGTTTCACCAGAATTATAGTGAATGTAAGGATAAAATTGCAGTTCTTGAAAACATGCTGAAAAATCTGAAAAATTACTTCAGTATAATTTTGTAGTATCAAGCCTCCTTGTTCACAAAATTGCATCTGTTTATCCAGATATACGTTTTAAAACTAAATTAAATTCTTATAAAAATCCCATGTGGTTATTCTTGATTAGGTCTTAACCTAACACAGTTCCTTGCAGGGTTTGAGGTTTTCAGTCATGTGCATAAAGGAATTTGCACTACTGTCACTAAATTAAACCATTGATGGTGGTTCCGTTGGTACATCATTTATGTAGGGCAAAGCTCTCATTTTATTGATCAGCCTGAACTGCAGATTGTAGATCCAAGTCCAAAACTTAGTGAAAATTTGGGGAGGCTGATACAGTAGTCCAAGCCTAGGTATTTTGTAAAAGTTCATTAAGTCATTCCCTCTGCTGAGCTTTCCTGTGTATTTTTGCAAACTGCCTTAGTCAAAAATGTGATTCAGTTCAGACCAATCTATGGGTAATTAGTTTAAACAAACACTATAATATTGCATAAAGAGCCTGAAAGTAGATATGCAAAGTGCATGTACAGCCATGCCATTTAAATTAATGCAATGCTGTACATTGCATGGAGACCAGGCTAACAAATCTGACTGCAGAGTTTTCACAAAGTATAGTGCTAATAAATTTGTATTAACTAGGGTTCTAGAAAAAGAAATATACAGGCAAAACCATATAATCTTTGTAAATTGTTATCTTTGCACTGTGATACACATTCACTTCTGAGAGGAGAGAGGAACTATTTGGGTTTTATGTACTACTGATATTCATCCATGGATAGTGCTAGAAACAGACTGTTGGCATATTGAAGGGATTTATGCATACTATTATTTAGTATCTTTTGAGTATGTACCATTCATGACAACCAAAACTCTAAACATAGTCAGTCACATAAAATCCTACTGTTGTTTGTAGCAGATGAAAAGATAACGTGCAAAAAGACATAATTTACAGGTAAAGAATTACTAGTGTAGTTTTAAATCAAGCAGTTAAGCTACCAGAGAAAACAGGAAGAAATTATCAGATATTACAGTATTATGAAGCATGAACTTAAAATTAGATGGAATTGAATATTCTCCTGTCCTGAGATATATTCTCACAACTGCATATGACTGAGCAGTAGCTGATGACAGCCAGATGGCACCATCTAGAAAGCCCTTCTCGAAGTAACAGCCAAGGTTAAAAATGGTACTGCACTAGAAGCCAAAAGATAAAAAAAATGTTACTCATGAACAGTCATCATTTGAAACTTAGACATTCAGTATATACTGCAATTATAACTGTGTACATAGAAGTAAGGCTTTCTCTTCGATTGCATGTGGTCAACTGAAGTTTTACATCCTCTTTGTAATACATTTAGTACTGTAGCCATATATTCATGATGTCTGAGCAATCAACTTTCTGGTATTTGCTGTGGAGGGTTTCTATTTGCCAGTAGAGTGATGTAACTATCCTTTTGAACCAGACTCCTTCCATAAATACTTAAAGCCACTTGTCTTTAGGTGCTTAAGCTCTTCTACACATACACTACATGCCTATTTGTATTACTAAACAGTAAAAAATAACATAAATATTATAATATTTATATTATTATAAAATAAATAAATATCCTTCTAAATTCATCCTTAAGAGTAGTTAATTCTGTAGGTACACGCCTTTGATTAACCAGGATTAGGGCTTGGTTTCCTTTAAATGAAACCTCAACTTTGCTGAACTGGCTGGAGCTTTCTGTTGCAAATAGGAACATACTGTGGTGTGGGGATGAAGTCTACCCTTGACTGTCTAGCACCACTGTTCTCCTACTTTGAAAAAATATCTCCTGCTCATATCATCTGATACATGTACTGATTTTCTATGCAGGGCTCATTTGCTGTTGCTTACAGAAAAAGAAAAGCAGAACAGAACAACTGCAACAAAACCAAAAACTTCCTGAGGAAAACTTGATTTTAATTTTGATTATGGAGTTTCATTCACCTTGAATGCATGAATTGCTGGTTCCTTCACCTCCAGCCACAAAGGGTGCAACAGCTTTACATCACCATCCTGTAGTTTCCGTATCTTGAGCTGTAGCTGAAATCGGTTCCTGGTGCTTTCTAATTGTTTGTGATTGCATTACATGTCAGCATCATAAGGTAAACGGATGAAATAATCTCACTCCAAAGAGCAAAACCACTGAAAATGTGGAACTGGATTGAAAAAAGGATCAGACACATTCATGGGACAAGGAACATGCTATCTGAATGCAGATTCGGTACAGAAAGCTCCTAAATGGTTTATAGTCAGAAGGCAGAGGATAGTCATGAGCGGAAGATCACTCTCTACTATATACTTTCCTTATATCCTTATAATTTTCTTTTTCGTAGATTTCCACTATTAGGTGAGAGCGGCTGCTCCCAAGAACTCTTCCCCTTTCCATTGCAGACCCTTGTTAAACTAGAAGTTTGTTTGGGCATTATTTTTGCATAATGTGACCTGAGGTTTCCTTGGAGACCTTAGAGCTTTTCAGGGCTATCAATCTTCAGAAATGGTGTGTCCTTCATATTTTCTTTTTACTTTCAATAGCTATTTCTTTTTACTACTTTTTTCTATTCTTCAGCACTGCATGCTGCATCAAAAGAATGACCAGCAGGATGAGGGAAGTGACTGTCCTCATCTACTCTGCTTTCATTAGATCCTACCTGAAATTCTGCATCCAGCTCTAGGGTCCTCAGCACACGAGCGACATGAATGTGCTGGAGCAATTCCAGAGGGGGCTAGGAAGAGAGTCAGAGGGCTGGAGCACCTCTCCTATAAAGACAGGCTGAGAGAGTTGGGATTGTTCAGCCTGGAGAAGAGAAGGCTCCAGGGAGAATTTTCCTTGTGCCTGTATCACATCACCAACACCCAGCAAAGTGGCTATAGGTTGACAGGACAGCTTATGCATGGCATTACAGCATGTTCCAACTGCCCCCACAACTTTGCTGCAGTCAAAGAGGTCACCAATCTCACCTTACAGTTGCTGGCAAAGCAGCCCAGTACATGCCACTTGCAGTACAAAAATGTGCCTTAAACTTGTGCTACACAAAAACCTCTGTTTCATAGCAAGTCTGAGTATTCCTACTTGGATGTGAACTACTACTTACATTCTTTTTTCTTTCTTTTCTTTTTGTCAGCTACAGCAGTGGGATATGAAATTAATCTTATTTTCAACATCCATAACATCCTTTTCTCCAGGCATGTTTCAGTCTTCTTTCTGTACCTCTCTTCATAGGAAGTCTACTGGATCATTGTGTCTCTTCCTACTGGTTTATTTTGCTGCCTCTGATCTTTTGGCTTGAGCTGGCAGCTGTTGTTGATTACTCCTTTGCAATTTTTTAGGTGAACTGGGCTTGTGTGCCATATACTTTTCCTTTAAGGATGGATCATATAATGCTTTAGAAGGAAAAGGTGAGTAAGCCTCTTAACATTCAATGCTTTTGGGGGGGTAAAATTATCTTTCTATAATAGTCAGCAAACACTATTTCTGGCACCTCCACCGTATCAGCCAGCTCTCCAAGCAGCCAGGGTTCACACTTTTCCCATTACTTTTCCCCAGGGTGAGAGAAGAAATAAGAACATTGGTTTTGGTGCCATTCACCATATCTGCAGGCTCTGTTTTTGTAACTGCTGGAAAGCTTTCCCTCCTGCCTCACCTCCCCAGATGCCAGGCAAGCAGCTACTGGTGAACAGGAGACAGAACAGGAAGGGAAGGAGCCAGTGACATACACAGGTTGGGCAACCACAGGATGCTCTGCAGCAACCACCTGACCTCAGCCAGCAGCACTGCCAGAAAGGGAGCACCCAGTACAAACACTGGGGATCTGACAGGCAGAGGAAGGAGGAAAACAATCATTCCTCCTGCCCCCAGAGGGGCCCAGGTGCCCTCCCAGCCAGGGCCAACATGGATATCTGTATCTAGCTACACGGTCTCCCTTCCTCTCTTCCACGGGCAAGCTTGTCTGCTAAGCCCCCTTTCTTTCCTGCCTCATGATGATTTTATTTCTGGTGCGCAAGCCTGTCCTAATGGTGAGCCTACAATTACAACGAGCCTAGTCCAAGAAAACAGTTTTCCTTACTGGAATTTTTAAGAAGTGTAGGGTAGAACAGTAATACTGAACATTACTAGAATGCAGTGTAAATTCTTGAACAAAAACTATAATTGGGCCTCAAGCCATGTGTAGATTATTACTTAACACCTTTGGAATCCACTTGTAGTGCTTCTTAACTACTGCTCCAAACATGACAGATTAAAGATAATTAGGATAAGGCAAGATAATTAGATATGATGTGATCACCAGCAAAAATTCTGTAAGAATTTACAGCTGTGTAATCAAGTTGATTTCAATAAGATGGAACAGGATTTTATATCAATGCAAAATTGACATCTAAGTCTTCAGTGCTCCATATATCACAAATATCCTTAAGAATGCCAATTCTTTCTGGTGTTTTATATAAGCATTAATAGATGATATGCATAACCCTAATTCAAGAGCCTAGTGCAGCATATGAGATATAAAAAATGGCTATTTTAGCCAAGGGTCAAGTCTGAGTTCCCAAATTATAGCTGAGTATTTTTTGCTTAACTATGGTGATATCCAGCATCATTTTCCACAGAGTTGGTGACAAAACTCCCCTAAAAATATATGTATTTAGTATTTATAATATATATGTCACAACAGTGTTGAAAATTCACTTCATAAATACCTGGAAAGTAAAGATTGGAACTGCTACTGGATTATAAGTCTCTGATGCTGGAATGTTCCTGCTACTTAACTTTTGGAATCTGGAAATATAAATGTGAGATAAAGTAAATTGCTCTTTCTGATACATTTAGAAAGATGATGCATCTTTTCTGAATTTATTCATCTGTTGCAGAACCCAGTAGGCATATTCATTTTTCCTGTTATAGAAATTAGACCTGTTGGGCAAATCAGTCAAAATCAGAATTCATTTTTGGTCAATGATTACTTCATAAAGACTTATTGTAAGGAAAATGTATCTTAGTGCTCAGGAAAAAAGAAAAGATTGGAGAGGAAAGCTTGAATCTAGATCCATCTAGGAGCCAGTTGACAGTCATCTCACAGTGGTCAAGAGCATTGTCTTCCCTTGCATCAGCAGTTATCATTAGGTGCAAGGCTCATCCATTTTGTTGAAATGATAGTGGAGATCTTAATTACCAAATTAGAGGGAAAAAAAGAAAATTATGATCTTCTTACCATTTCCTGCCCCAGATCAAATTGTTTTCATTGTTGGCCTATGCAGAAATAAACTAAACTCCCTGTTCTGACTTTGACAAATAGTTTGGATTTGCAGGCTGAGTGATCCATTGTTTTTCAGGTGATTTAACTACAAAAATCTTCCTTATGAATCCCAAGATATAAAACTGTCATGGAAGAATTCTCCCTGTCATGTATTCATTGCCAAGATCATGGAAGGCAGGAAAAGTTCTGGACAACTATTTATGGTGAGGCATAATCTCAGAGGATGCCTTTCATTTATTACAAGTGTCACTGTAAACAATTGTAAAACCAGAGTAAGTTAATTTTGTGAAAAGTATCAGGAAAGTTTTCTTTCAAAATTTACTTTGCACAAGTGTGTCATCCAAACAATGGAAGTTTGTATTGTGAGCATATTATCTGAGGTTGCTCTGGCCAATGCTTCTATATAAAGCAAAACATCTACCAGTGTTCTCAGATTCTTTATTACATACATTTTCAGACAGCAGGGACACAAAATAGTATTATTCTTTTCCAGTCCCTTAGCTGTCATGGTAAATCAATTAAGTTGTTATAATTTCACCTACATGTGGTACTTAAAGAGAATAATAGCCTTAATTCAGAGTCTGTTTGTATTCTGTGGTTCATACAGACATCACAGGAGGTATGCCTAAAAAAGGGATGGAAGCTATTTTTTATTCCTTGTGTAACTCATATAATACCACTACCCTGGATCTAAAAACAAATTGGTGTTTATCACTGAAGAAAAGGGAACTGAGGGAGACTTCAAGTGGCAGTTGTAAAATATGGAATGGAAGATGGGTTTCCAACATATACTGAAACATAAGTGTAAACTTAATAAATAATGAGATGGCTTGGTTCAAGTTACAGACACAGTTCAGCCTAGGACTTTCTCTTCAGAAATACCAGGAATACTGAAGTTCCTTTTTGAGGATGGTGCAGACTAAGTCCTGTGTTTTCTCCCCCAGCACTGCTTCTTGCTTTCCAGCCTGTTCTCAGTGAGAAAGGACCTGTTATCTGATGAAACAGTCTTGCATCACACTTCTTCTAGTTTGCTCACCAGTGTGGTTATCCCAAGTATGTCTTATAAACAAAAGAAGGTTACAGCTTAAACTCGCCCTTCTTAAGTGGAAACACTCGTGATGGGAGACACACCAGCTAAGTGCAGAAGCCGAGCTGATGTTCCTCTCAAGAGCCATGATTCATACCTGGCCTGTTATGTCATTATGACAAGGCTGCATAATATTATCTCTCTTACAGGAAGCCCTGCTGTTATAATGCCTGTCATATGCTTGTTTGTAAGATGTGTTTCCCCTCACATGGAGAAAAAACTACACCTGCATTTTGGAGTGCCAGTTGTTACACTGGTCTGGGATACAAAGACATCAATAACCAGAAATAAGTTCCTAAGTAGTATTATTTTCCAATCTAAGTAATTAATGCTGAATGACTTGGATTGCCAGGCCTATGCTTCACCAAGAAATTTATTTCAGGTCTACCTTGAAGATAAGCTGTGCATAGTACTGAACTGCTACTATAGACTTCAAAAATAAAGGATTCTCTAGGGGAAACATACTTATTGTCAAACTTTCCAGCAGCAATGTTTTGGGGACAGACTTTTTCACTCTTTGAACTTCCTTTGAGACAGAGTGTGAACATTTTTCTAGGCAATGTTTCTGCCTACCAATTTTCTAGCAACAAATCCATTAACAGTTGAATCCTCAAAGCCCTGGCCAGGGTGCATTGCCTTGGATTCTGGCAAGTTTATTTGAAGTGATTTTCTTCCAGTTTCATTGGCCCAGTATGAAAAAAAAAAAATTTGCAGAATTCAAATCTGGGATGCAACTGACATAAAATACCTTCAGTTTTGAAAAGTGTCAGTGGCTAAATTTACTCTGTTTTGTTTGTGTTTTTTTTTTTTTAATGGACTTTTTAGCCATTTTGCCTGGATTTAAATATGTTAAGTTTGACCATTCCTGGAAGAAAATGCTTGCAGTTCCTTTTCATATTAATACCGCTGCATGTGTCCAATGCAGACACTGCAGTTGTATCTCAGCACCTGGAGCTACTGTGTCCTTTTCCAGCAAGAATAGCTCCAGCACATGTGCTGTTTCTGCACATAGCAAATTGCACCTGGCATGTGAGACAGACTCACTGTCTCTTGGTTCTGGAACTTATAGCCAAGTTTTGAAATCCATGGCATTCTGCTTGGCTTTTCACTGCTGTCAACAAAAACACAGTTTGGCCTGAACATTTTTAGGGTCACTGTCTGCTCGTTATTAGATCTGGTTCTCTGTTGTTTTGTTCATGCTGATCTGTTGAATTGAATGAAATTATCATGCTGTAGTACTGTGGACTTGATAATCAGAGCCCACAAACTACAGAATATCTCCTGCTCTGTTTTTCATCTTTATACTGTTTATATGCCATTGGCTTCTTAGTGGTTTCTCTACACTTTCACTGAAGTGAGAGGAGAAGCAAATCCTTAAGACTGAATACAAGCTTCTGCTGGTTCATACATAACTCTACACTCTGATACTGAAGTAAGTGACAACTCTTCAAACACCTTGCTGTCAGGTTGATTCTGCCTTCAGACTGCTCAATATCTCATTCCCCAAAGGGCCTCAGATGGTTGATGGTATCTTGCACAAACAGCTCAGTCTTCCCACTGCCCTCCAGGGAATGCTGAGAGATCAATAGAAATAGGAGTCTTACCACATTTTCAGAATGACAAAAATGCTTCAGGCACTTTTCTTTTTTTCTCTCTCTCTTTTTTTTTTTTTTTTTTAAAGGCTGAGTCATAAATCTCAAGTCCAGGTACACGTGTTGGCTGTATCCCAGCCTAATTTTAGAATGTATGTAACCTATTGATCTAGACACCGTCCTTACCAACCATTGATTTCCCAATGGAAGTGTGAAGGGAATATGACTGTAATAGGCTAGAATGGAGCATTCCAACCCAGCCAAGTCTCCACTGTAGAAAAATTAGAGCATCAGGACTCCAGCACATGCTCTGTCAGATTTCTGATGTTTAGTCTTCATACAGGCAAAGATTTTTATTTCCCTAGCATAGAAAGGCAGTGCTTCTGCTGAAAAAATTGTAAGGTTCAGTTTGCACTTCACTGGATGCAAAAGTATGGTATCCCCCTTGTTTCTTCTAGAACAGAAACAAAGACTAGAGTAAGAAGAATTATCTTTTCAGGAAGACCTCATGGTAGTTCCTCACTGCACATCTTCATTATTCTTCAGACACTCACTTGAGGGTAAGCCTATGGAAATCCATAGGATTTTTAAAGTAAATCTGTCAGTACTGAGCCTGCTGTGACCAGATTGGCATTGCAGGAAGTTGCTATATCACTGCTTCCTGACTAAACGTTAGAAGGTGAGACAGCAGCACTGTCTCAACTTCACTACCCATCAAGGAGTAGCTTGCATATAAATTTAGGAACTGCAAGGATATACTTTTGTCTGTGTTAGTGACTTAGTAGATTTGGTCAAACCCCTGCATTTTATTTCTTTTGTGAGATTCTGACATTTCCTGATTTTCTCTGGTGTGACTCATAGTGAAAACAGAACATTTTTTACAAAATGAGATTTAGAACCAAAAAAATCCAGCACTTAAGAGGGTCAAAATATTTGGCTTAAAGTTAAAGCTGGAAACACAATCAATTGTATAACATCGTTTTATATTACAATAACATGGCAATGTGCAACAGGATTTAGAGGATTCAGGAATTATCAAAACAGAACATAGGAGAGGTGACAATATGAAATTAATACTTTTCCAAATTGAGATAGACAAGTAGGCAAGAAAAATATGTCAACAGCATTGCTACAGAAGTAGAGAGCATTGCAATTTCCTCAGTGAGCCACAGGAAACTGATACTTAGGCAAATTGTTACTCCATGTTTACAGCTGATACTCTGACCTGTGCACAGGTATGGTATTCTGGTGCAGACACCAACCAATGCAGCAGAAGACTCAGAGAAGAAGGGTGGATAAAACTGCAGTCTAGACAAGCTTCCAGAGTCTGTTAGCTGATGATGTAAATGAGAGGGCTGAATTAAAAAACAGAAAGTCAGTGAATGGCCAGGTTATGAATGCCACACGCAGTATCACTTTGGCTCTCTCACCTATATGTGCATGAAGCTGGGAGACCAAAAACCACATTAAACACATTAAATTCTTTTTAGTCAAAGACATGGACTGTCACGGTGCAGTGCCACGATCTATAGAAGTACAGTGTGGTTGTGATCATGAGCTGTTCTGTTCTCTTCTGTTCTGGGAAAAAGGAAGATAAAGTCCAGAAAGATGATTGGGTGTTGCTATTTCTCTGATCCTTCATAAGTGCTAAGATCGCTTGGCAAAGGAGTCATGCAAGGTGGAGGTGAGAGAGCATTTCAGGCTATTACTTTGGGCTGATGAAGAAAACTCACTATAGCTTGTATGGGAAATATTTGAGAAAGTGATACTAAATACTTCAGAGGAAGTTATTGGAAGTCATAAACAAAGATAAGCTGGAAAAGCAACAAAATATAATATTACAAGGAAAGCATAAACAGGCCAAGTCTGCTGGCAAGGCAAGAGCATGATCAAAGTAGTGAAGAGATCACAAAGACAGTACAACCAAAGATTTGGGAGAAAGAAGCTCAGCAACTTGAAAATACCTCAGACTATCTAGAAAAGCATTCTGCTTGGTGATTGAATTAAACAGGAAAAGAAAGTGAGCCAATACTTATGCCGGGATGGCTCACAGCAACCTGACAATTCATAAAGAGGTGCTGCAGGTAGAGGGATTGTTTTGAAAACATGTATTCCCTGTAGGTGATAACACATGCATTCTGGGCATGTAGTAGAGAGAAGACAGCTTGCAAGGCAAGATGGTATTGCTCTCAGCACAGCAAAGTATCTCAGCACTGAATCTTCCTTCATCCATAGGAAAAACAGAGCCAAGACTGAGGCAAATAGAAGTGTAAAAGCTACTGGAACACATGACATTACCACTAAAATTCCTTGCACTAAAACTAAGACACCAGAAGCATCTGGAATAAGCACCCGGAATTCAAAGTATTTAGAAAGCATTCAGAGAAAAGAATGTTTTGCCAACCCAAATTATTATATAAATAAAAGTTATCTACAGTATTAGAAAAATAATTTTAAAAGTACTTATGAACAGATGATGACCACTTGGAAAAGAAAGAGAAGATGAGAAACAGTGCAGTATGGCCTGGCTAAAACTGTATTGATTGAATACTTATGTTTTGACAGAGACCTGGAAAAAAGGTAAGAATAGGGGTTAAAGCTTTATTTTTAAAAATCCTATTCTTTTTTGCATATAATTTATAATGACATTAGGTACAGCTCAAAAGGGAGAACTGTGAAAAGTGATTAAACCAGACTAATTGGTATAGACTAGAGAAGGTTATAACAATGTTAAAAAGTGTGTATAATGACTTTTGTAGTCTCATAAGATCTGATGTGCAAATGAGTAACAGATTCATTCCAGAGGCTGATAGAACAGCAAGGTCCATCACTCCCTTTATCTAGCCATGATGAAGTTCCAGTGTGCAACACTGGATGATCAGTAATCCTCAAACATTTTGCTGGAAAAAACTTTATTCCATTTTATGTGGACTGCACACCTCAATGCTTCCTCTGCCCTGCACCTGCAGGCAGGTCTGTGATATGACCAAAATGGAGACATCACTGTGGACCTGATTCCTGGGAGTCTCCAGTTGCATGGCTGTTCATAAAAGTAGTCCTGCTCTTTCCCTGATATTCATGTGTGCTTTTGTCACAGGTAACGCAAATTTTGCGATGCAAAAAAACTTGCAGTGTTGCTTTGTGGCAAGGACAGTCCAGTTGCTTCAGTCTTGAAAGAATTTGAGAGAAGAGGCTAGAGAGTAACAAACTCGGGACACTGTGATGGGTTCTCCCAAATTGTGTCTTAAGGGCCTACAATAAGTGGATAGCAGGTGACCATCTGATTAAAACTGTTCTGACTGGTTGGATCCAGTCCACAAACTTTGTATTGTTTGAGGACCTGAGATAAAGGGTTAAGTTTCCTAGCTTGTGTAGATGATCTCACATAATTGGCAGACATACTTGAATTGATAAGGGATTCTTGGCTTTCTTAGAAAACTGCTATACTCACCTTGGATTCCCAGTAAATGTCTTGAAGACAAAATGGCTGTATCTAGAGAAAGGGAAATGCATGATATGTTGAAATGGAGCAGGGGTAACCTAACAAACCAGTGTCTTCTACACACACCCAAAAACCTTGGTGAGTGTTGATTACCAAGGATGAGGTTCACAGAGCATGTGCTTCAGCCACAAAATCTTCACAGAAGTTGACAGACCTCCACATGGGATAAAAACAGGGTGTTTAGACTGAGCGGCACTTCCTAGAGCCAAAGTCAGAATCTGGGAGAAAATGGACATCTGTCATCTCATAAAGCAGCCATTTATCAACTGATCATGAAGAACTCCTTCCCCAAAGACCCCTTATGCAAGAACAAGCAAATAGCTGTTTTTTCAGAATCAGATTACTTCATTCCATGTCCTTGCACAGGATCCATGGATTTTCCAGAGAACTGGGAAGCCACTTCTAGCTCTGTGTAGTCAGGAAGCCTGCAGAAGTGCTATGCACCTGCTTCTCAATGAGAGGAAGTCTGTGAATACCAGAGACATGAAATCCCTGAGATCTAGACTCATGAAAATTTACTGAAACAGTGCCTTTTACTGGTACTGACAATGTTTTATCTGTGTAATTGTTTGGATTGGAGACACATTCCTTCCTCATGAATATTTTTAAAATACAATGCATTCCAGATGCTAGTTCATAATATCCCTGTCATGTGGGTGGTCCAGTTACAGAAGCTTCTAGCAGGTTGTTTGGTAAGACTTTCTGTACACCAGCTGGGTCCATTATTCTTCTATGCAGTTGTCTGGGTGATCTGATGAGGAAGCTAATTTGTAAACTGTGGAGAGATAGAGGGAGGTCTTCCCTTTGCAGGACTGCATTCCCAGTGGCTGTAGGCTAATGTCAAATCCTGATATTCTAGGACACCTCTGTGGGGAAACTCCAATAGGACTTTTAGTATAGGCCTCATTAGCCCTAAATTCAAAGGAAAACACTAAAATTCCTTGCACTAAAACCAAATTCTCTGGAAGACCCAGTACTTCACCTTGAAATGACACACATTCCACTTGAAGTGCCATCTGGCATATGTGGGAGCTTTACAGTCTTTCCATGATGTAGAGGACCATTGAAATAAGAGGCCTATGAAGGCAGCTGTTAAGTTGTACGCAGAGTCAGGCACTTCAAATGGTAAATACTACAACAATGGCAGTGGTAAGAACTGAGGCTGTTTTCAAAACTGTCTTTTTTGCACAAGAGAAAATAATTTTAATTAATTATTAAAAAGCAACTGTGGTTAAAAACAAACATTTGTGGAAATAAGATGTACCAAGATCTTTAGACCACCAGCAGCACTTCCAGAGTACTGATGCAAAAGAAAACACTCTGGGGATAAAAAAATAAAACAAATGGTTGTATTAAACAGTCTGATGTAATTTATATAAATCTGATCTAAAATTAACAATAAGAATAATTCTAGAAAGCTTGAATGGCCAAGATGAGATATTGCCTTTTAAGAACATTTAGCTTGGTTTTGGCTTTATGTATTTATATTTGCTCTCACCAAATTAATTTGTTTAAAAATACATGAAGGAGATGGGAAGGACCTAAAAAACAATCATGATATCACACACCACATCTTTGATTCGCCATGATCAGAACATTGGAGCAACATTTTTATTTTAAGCACAAGGGATGTCTCCTAGAACTTGGATATTCTCTGAGTACTGATTGGAAGAGGATATTTACCAGCAGCACTCTCAGCAGAACTGTTGAAACATTCAGCATGAGATCTGTTTTCTTCAATTTTAGGAGCTAAGAAGCTAGGAATTTAGTCTGACTTATTCATTTAAGCTTGCTTCAACATCTTCAAAGTTCAACGTGTCTCACCCTAATATTAGAGTTTGACATAGGTTGGTACCTATTCCCTTCTACCAGCCACAGTTGGGGTCATGAAAAGTCAGCATTGACTGAACTGAAAGCATCATCTCTGGTCACTCAGAAATGCCTGGGAATTTCCTCTTGCACTTTCTGATAAATTGTCCTAAGTATCATTGAAAATAAAATCAGAAATTTTGAATGTTTGAACTTCTTTGCCTTTTTGAAATTATTAGTTTTCCCCATGAATATTTACATCTTCAGCATCAATTTCAAAGAGGGTGAAGTTAATTTCTATTATAAATGCTTTCAAGACAAAGTTTTTTGTTGCCTCATTCGGAGGAGTGCTCCTTTCTCCATTTATCTCACTACTTTGCCATGTTAACATATGAAAGTCTCAATTATCCCTAGCTAATTATAAAGTCCATGTTTTTCCTTTCAATCCACATCAAAAATGTTGTGTGAGAAGTCACAGAACAAAGTCAGTTCCAAATATCAGATACCACAGTGCTCTCAGTTTGCAAATTCCTAGAGTAAAAACTACTGGATTGTTACAACTTGCAGTATATCTGCAGTTGTTCTGCAAGTTTTGCAAGGCTGAGTAGATAATATTTACAGAATTATCCACTTGTGTCTATTTTTTGTTATTTTTCCACTTGACTTATGGACTCAATTTTGGAGAAGTCCCTGCCTTACTTTCTAGACAGGACTGCTCGATGACACACCACAGTGATAGACAACATAAGAAAACTTTAAAAAGCTATTTGTGTATTCACATGATATTCACCATTCTCATAAAGGATGATATTCTGTATATGTTAAAGACAGGGGGAAAAACTCATCTAGATTCAATTTCAGGTTTTAAGTATCTTACACCTAAAGAATATTTGCTGTTAGAGGCTTTTAGTCAATGCCTGTTAATAAAGGAAGTTAATTGGGTGTTTCTCTCAGAGTCTGGGTATTTGTTCAGAGAAAGTCTTCAAGTGTTTCCACATCAGGTTTAGAAGTTCCCTGGTTCAGAGTCCTTTGTTCAGTAAGAGGCTGAAGGCAGGAGTTTGATTCCCTGGCCAAATTTCTTATCTGAAAGAAAAGTATACATTTTTAGGTCTAGCATGCAGCAGGACAAACTCATTTAAATTCCAAAAAAGAGCATAGAGACTCATAATAGAACAGTGGAAATATATAACTGCATGAATTAAGAGCATTTGTTCCTTAGTTTCTTACTGCAGGTCACAGCAGAATAGCTTCTATGAGCCCTTCAATTTTTTTCTTTTTAGTAGATGTGTTTAAGCCTTTGTGGACAATAAGTGAACACTAGTGGGAATGGGTTGTTAGATGCTTCTTTAAGTCTTGGGTTCTCAAAAAAATTTCCTTCGTTTAAGTTCAGCATGTCAGACAATGTCAGACAACTCCTGTTGCTAACTCTACCCCTCCCACCTATTCTGTACAATCTTATTAATGTTTCTCTTCAAGAGAAGGAAGGTGCAGTTTGATACCATGGTGACAGTTGTATCCTGCTAGTTCCTTTAGAATCCTTTAGTACAGCTACATGGCACACTTGTTAACCTAAGGCAAGCACTGGAGGTAATGCTGGGAGTGAAAGAATAAATCAGAAACTATGAGCAGGGAAAAGGTTGTATTTGGCACTCCAGTCGTATTGTTGAGGGAAACTCGATAGTAATTTCTGGAGATAAGGAATAAAGGCCTGTAGGCTGAATATATATGTGAGCTTGGAAGGAGTCATCCACAATTACGAGAGTATTAATAGTATTAATGCAATAACAGTGGGCCTCTGTCATAATTTGTCTGCCCACTTGTCTTCTGCCTCCTCTGAACCCTGCCTTAGTGATAGCGGTAGGGATTTAGAATAGCTATTTACAATTCTCCCAAATAAAGTGGAAATGCTCATTCATAATTCTTTGCTCCTAGTCTTACACTCTTGCACCTCTACCAAAATCACAGGAGTGTTGAGTATTTGATTTTTCCGATGACATCAACTTCCATTGTTTGCAGATCCACTGGAATATACAGGCTTTTCACAAGATATTCTCAGAAAAAGTATTTGAAATAGAGATTATAACAGTAACATCAACAGATCTCTTAAGACTGGATGAGAATTTTTGACATGGCCTTTCATTTCCTCAGTATTTTTGCAATCCTCACGCTGATAATAAAATCAACCATAGACAATTTATAGAAAGGACCACTGCATAACAGAAAATTATTTCTGTCTGAATTGCCTTCCTTTTTCATGTAGTAAAAATTTAACACTTCTATCATGTAATGATAATTTCAAAATGCAGATTAAGGATGGAAAGCAACAGAAATAAATTCAGAACTCTTCCTTTGAAAAAAATGACCTTTTATATTATGACTATCTTACTTTTGATCTGGGCATAATTGATTTATAACTCTGCAGTCCTTAACAGTGTTCATTATTCTACTCTTGGCTTATGAGTAAAGGTCATGCTACCCTTACTCTCAGTCATTACTATAAATGTCATACCGACATGTTGCAAGCTATGGTGCTGAAGCTGGGGCTGTGACAGCTGCCATTAATCCTCAAACCTTTAACTAGGTCTTCTTTGTTTTAATGTTCATGATCAATTGCATCATGGGACATTTTTCCCTGCTCTCCAAATGTGTTTTGCTGGCACTCACCAACAATGACAAGAAATTTAGCGTTTCTTTCTGCTCAGTGGCTGACAGTGAATAGGCTGTGATTTCACTGCTTGTTCCCATTATTCTATTTGATGAATATTAGTGCAGATGTCTTTGAGGCTGGTATGCAAACAGTCTTCCAGGGATATTTTTTGTATCTGAGTATAAACTGATTAACAAAGTCTCATACCATTGTTTCCGTTCTTCTGGTTTGCAAATATGGAAGTATATGAGCAGTAATACTGTGCCTGAGTTTAAAATTCTACTTCCAGGGTCACACATTGGAGTCAACATTTTCAGTCTGGTTTCTTGTGAAAGTTTATGCCAGCAAAAGGGCATGAGACTAGCATAAATACATTGAGATTAAATTTAAAAATAGAAGAATGTGTGCTTTTCTTTTTGCAAAAATGATCTGTCATTTTTTGACAGTCCTTGAGGTATTACAGGTCAGAAATATTAATCCCAAGTCTTTGGCCTTGCCTAATAATCATGTAGGCTGTGACAATTGCATTGGAAGTTGAATTTTGGTATGAATTACATGTCATCTTCAATCATAATAAGTGTGTTCTACCATGTACCTAAACTTCACTTATATTCATGTTCTTCAACTTCATTCAGCAGGCTGGCTCTTCAACCAAGATCAAATCAAGTGGTACTGAGAAGTCCAGTGCTGCATGTTCTATCAGGAGTATTCTGTAGAATAACTGTTTTGCTGTGTAGTATTTTGACTTCTTGAGTTTAATACAAAAAGCTTCACTGTAAAATATTCAGTTAATTACTAATCTAAATGGATAACCCCAAGAAGTAGTGGCTTTAGAATAAGGCCAAATTCCCCCAACTTTATGACCAGTAGCGGGAATACTCAGCAGAAGTAAAGCTGGAAGAAATTTACCATTGGAAATGCTCAATAGACGCTTTATTAGTCGATTTCTACTGTACAGAACTGGGACAAGATTGTTGTGAAGAGACCAGCTCCTCATATATCATGGGCAGAAAGAAGGTCATCTCTTTATTACTTAACACAGAGTTTAATGTATTTAACAGTGTTTCCCACATGCATCTAACACTGTTTCCCACATGACTTTTTTAAACTTAATCTGTGTTGTATCTTCCAGGACTCTAGAGTTCTTATTCATTGTGCTGAGTTTACCTGAATCAGCACCATTTGCCTACCCAGCTGCTTGTTCCATCCTCTCTTGAATGGGATGGGGGAGGAAATAAGATGGCAAAGTTGATGGGTCAAGATAAAGACAGGGAGATCACTTACCAATTACCATTGGACAAAACAGACTTGACTTGGGGGAGATTGATTTAATTTGATGATAGTTACATTAGAGCAAAAGGGTGAGGAACAAAGATCAAAACTAAAATACTTATCCTCACCCTTCTTCCTCCCAAGCTCAACTTCACACCCTCAGTCCCAACTCCTCTGCCTCTTGCCCCCTGGGAAGTGCCAGGGAATGGGGAATGACAGGCTGCAGTCAGTCCATAGGAGATCCTCTCTGCTGCTCCTTCCTCCTCACACTTGGTCTCCTGCTCCAGTGTGGGATCTCCACATGCTGTAGTCCTTCAGGATAGACCCCCTCTTCACAGGCTGCAGGTCATGCCAGGACCCTGCTCCAATGTAGACTATCTGTGCAGCTTCCTTCAGGATATATCCACCTGCTCCATTGTAGGGTCCTCCATGGGTAAGGTGTATGGTACTTGAAATCCCTTCCAACCCAAATCATTCCATGATTCTATGACTCTATGATCCCTTTATTCCAAATTTTGTACTATCTTTTTCTCTTTTAAAGTCGAGAGGAAATTACCCAAAAATCAAGGGTGGCTGTTGGTCTGAGGTGAATTAGATCCAGTGTGAGAGCCTGATCACAGATGAGAGTGGAGCACTGAACGCCTCATACATACAGCCTTATCCACTGTCAAGGGGAATTGACTGTAATAGTTATAAATAGCAGAATAAAGCTTATTTTTCTTTATAGAAATGAATGAATCATTGAACTTCCTCCTGTCTTAAGGGACTTGGAATCTCAGCACAAAAAAGTGTAAATGTCTAAATTAAGTGAAAATGGGATCTTGGTTTACTTTGAGGATTGCATGTTTCCTCTACTTGATTTTGTCTTTCTTAGTTGTGATTTTCACGTGTATATAACGTTATTTTGCAGCTAGCAGAATATGTCTGGTTTTTTTATGCATTTTATTTTATGTCTGGTTTTTTTGCATATGTATTTTATGTCTGGTTTTTTTATGCATACATGCTGCTTTGTCTTACTATAGCAAAAAGGACAGCAAAATAAAGATTACATACAATGGACAAACTTGGGCAAGTTAACACACCATTAAGATGAATAAGCCAGTTCTGATTCCCTTTGGTACCATGGAAGTGTCTCTGCTGTGAACTCACTAGTAGAGTGGAAACCAGATTTATGAGACTTGCTGTAGAAGGAAAGCTGTATAAGGTAAGACAATCTTAATAGAATAACAAATGAAAACCTATAAAATGGTAGAGTGTGGTGTAGTCAACTTTATGGTACACAGGTGTCATAAATTTGTGGAATCAGGACATTTTCCACAGATGCAAATTCCTGTTGCCAGGAATAATGTACATTAAACTGTATTTATTGTATGATATTATTCTCTAAGTACAGTGCCAGTAAGTTATATTTTATGTACAATATCTTTCTGTCCCAGTATTTATGTTTGCAAATCTTTCCTATGCAGAGTACAACAGAACTGGAGAATACTTCAATAGATTACTAAATTGCTTAATCTAATGGAGACTGCAACCACTAATAATACAGTATTTATTTTGCTCTTGTGTTGCTAGATGTCTCTCACTAAAATGGTGCTTTAAAATGCAGGTGACCTCTAACTCTACTGTGAAGAATTAATGGTTTGCTTGATCTCTGTACTCTGTGGAATTGGCTGATCAGGAAAGAACATACGTGAGTGCTAATGATGCACTATGTCCATTCTGACTGTCTCACTTTACTGCTGTTCCCAGCCTGTCCTTTTGTTGTGCAGAACTGCAGAATTTTGCTCCCTGGGCACTTATCTCTGAAGCTATAGAAAATTTTGAAGAGTCCTTCAGAGCCTTGTGGAACTCTGAGAGGAAAGATTATTTCCTGCTGAGTTGCTAGGAAAATTTTCATCACCATTGCCATCTTCTTTTCTTAAAATGGAGGCCCAGGGAAAAATGCTCAACTTTTACGCTGTGCATGGTGGGGAACAAAAAGTGATATCTGCTGGAGTTTCTGTACTGTCAGCTGGATCATCAAACTAATGTAGGCCATTCTGGAAGCATTGACTCAGACACATGTGAGCTCAGCTCAGAAATAGCTCCATCAGTATGGGGATGGTGACATCTGTGGCTTTTTGGCCTGGTTCAAAGCGCTGGCTGGTCAGACAGGCATGTTTTCAAGACATAAGTTACATGGAGAATGTTTTCCCTGGGAATAGGAAGGAGACATTAAAAGCACTAATCAGTGGCAGATTCCCAACAGACATTGGCTGGTCTCGATGAAGGTGCTCAGATGGAGACTACTTCAGCATTAGGCAACTACTGATCTGTTGATGTGCGAGTATGTGTGGAAGTTATATCATGCTGAAGAACCATTCAAAATATTTTGAATGGTTTCTTGAGAGCTCTTGATGGAATTCATGTACCTGCTCTCTCATCCCTTGCTTTTCACATATAAGCACAGAAATGTGCCATAGGAAAGGCATATTAACTAAGAATACAATTTCTTGTTCTGATGAGGCAGCCATGGCACATTTACACCAAGAGGTAATTTTTCCTCTGAAGAGCTCTCAGTGTAAATAACAACAGTGATGATGATGTAAGCCTTAGTGAATCATCATAGGAAGTTGTTGACTTATACATAGAGGGGCCAGGCAAAGTGCATGTTTTCAGTGTTTGCTTCCTTTGGGAAAAGTAGTCTTGGATTCATGTCTGCCAAAACAGCCATTCATAATGTCTTCACAGCATTACAGTTCCAAGTGGCCCTGCATATTTATCCTTTTTTTTTTTTTCTGAAGGTGTTCCTAGATGACGTTGAAAGACAGTTTCAATTATATAAGAAAAAAATACCTGGCAGAATGAGCTGTTAGGCTACTGTAAACTAGGAGGGGTTGTCTGACTGCAGTTCAAATTTAATGATTAATTTGCAGCCCCAATATAATGCATTTTTAATCATACACTTGAAAGCAATGATGAAATCTGCAGGAGCAGCAATAAGGAAGCAGCACAGCAATACAGACATATACTGATAACACAGCGTGCAGGCAGTTTCTTCCTTGGTTGATAGCTACAACATGTACCAGCAGTGAAATGCTATAGATGTTTTCAGAGTGCTTCTTTCTCAGGGAGCCAGGAAATGTTCAGCCTGGAGGATATATATTGTATTATTACTGACTTTCTCATGCAGGGTTTGGTGCAGATGAAAGTGTGCTTGACCTTCAAGTCAACTTGTTTTCACCTTTGTTTTGTCAGCAATGCCCAAGGCGCTGCCTGTCTTAAAGTGGAATTACTGTCTGTGAAATAAGTATTGGTGTTATACTGGGGAGAGAAGAGATGAGCAATGTGTGTTCTGTAGCCACTTCATTTTAAGAACTCTAGGTTCATACAGGAATAATACAGTCTGAACTTATCTGTAGTTGCACATGCATTTTTCGAGCAGCAGCGCTCGTATAAACAACTCCTGGTATCTCTGTCACTGGCATCTTGTCCATCCCTTGGCTAATCCCTCATTTATGCTGGAAGAACTGCTTATGGGTCTGTGCTAAACAACAGATGAAGGAATTAATACAACTGAAAAAGTATTTTTGTTTCTTCTGACTTTTTTTTAAATTCATTTTTTCCAATATTGTTTTCAAAAGTGGCACTTGGCTCTTAGCAGCATGGAATCTGAGTATTTTCTATTTCTCCCAAAGTGGGAGGTAGGACTGTAACATCCTCACCATTACTACTGTGCATATAGAGAGTGTGAGTGTCAGAATGTGAAGGGGTGATATTAAAAATGCTAAGCTCAGGCATTCTCAAAATGATGATAATTATGGAGTGTTCATAGTCATTACTTAAGTTAGCAGTCCCTTTTATTTAAAAGTAGAGGTTTTTATAATGGTGGTACGTTATTCTCTATGAATTTTTACCTAATTTATAAGGCAAGTGGTGTTATTGAATGTAGCATTGTGGATTATCAATGAAGTAATAATTATTACCAGTGCTATGGAGGTATAAAATGTTCCCATGTGTTTTGTTTTCTACCACTCTGTGGTGATATTTATTTTTTTGTACCTTAAAAGTGCGGGAAATGGGAAAGCTTCTCATAAAAGTTCTTGGGAAATTTGTTCTGCTTTCAACAGGAAATATTAAGATGCTTACTCAACTGTCTTAGAATTACAGTGCAGTTTAGGGAATTAATTATTACACTGGCAGCACACAGAGCTCTTTAGAGCTTCCTGCCATGGTCCTGCTGTGTTGTGCAAGTGCAGTCAGCGATGCATTTCTGCTTGTTCTTCAAGCCCTTAGTAATAGCCCAAATAACTTGATTTGACCTTGCTCAACTGAATCTGGCTTTATTTGTCTCTGCAGTGGATCACCATTCTTCATATTCTGGATACGGAGGGAAAAGGGGATGAATTAATGCTCCAGCTATGTAAACAGTGTGCCATGCTGCTTGCATGAGCCATGAGTCATGGTTTCCTTGATGGTCACTGGGGGAAGGGATTCATAATGAATGGTAGCACTGCCCCTCCCACACTACCCCTCCCACCATCTCTAGTTGTGACTAAGAACATGGCATTGCTCATCCAGAGACAAAGGTGACAGCTCCATAGAGTGAGGAGTGTTTGTGCACATTATTGTGCGCAATGGCACATACACTGATGGGCAGGATGGCAGAGGAGCTTTGTATGAGATATTTCTCCATGAGTAGATAAAGCCAGTGACCTGTAAAGTCACATAACCTTTTGGTGGTAGCTGTTCTGATTAATAACTAGTGCTAGTACTTCCAGGGATAATATTCTATATGGTTTGAAGAAATTATTTGTGAGTGTGTTTTGGAAAGCACAGTAACACACCTTGCAGCCTTAAGGCATGCTCTCATTTTGTGATGAACCTAAGTCATATGGAAGACTTGTCAGTTATATACCCAGTTCAGAATTTTGTAAGAAGGAGACCCAGCATGGCAGTGCAGGGAACAAAGGTCAGATAGATGGGAAGTGAATGCTGCAGAACCATGGTGAGTGATTTTAAGTCACATATTTAATTGATTCATATAAGAGTATCATAAACACTCCTATAACTTCCATTGCCATGATTATGCATACTGCAAGAGTTGCTTAATGAGGCTTACCTCTGCCAGCCCTACTATTCTGTAACAAAAGAAATAATGGAGCGTTGTAATAACTGAGCCTAAAGATGTCTGCTCAGTAAACACAGAAGATTTCTCAGAACAGAGATAATTTCTTTCCACTGGAAGAACAACGTAGGTCTGCATGTGTGCCAGCTTGCATGTATGTGCGAAGGCTTTAAGGGGAGTGTATGTCTTAACCAGAGAACAAAAAGTGCTTGTGCTTGTAATGTGCAAATAATTAAATTGCTGAAGCATTGTTGGTGTTACACACTGAAGAAATGCTTATTTGGCAAAAGAAAAAACATAAAGATTTTGGTGGAAAAAAGTGTACTTTAGTACATACATCAAGTCTCACAATAATGAAAACAGATCCAAAAGAGATCTGGGCCAGGAAACTGCACAAACTTTGTTAACTGATGTGTGTGAGAACAAAATAATGGGAATAGAGGCCTGTTCTGACTACACTTACTCCTCAATAACTCCATCATACCATGATATCACAGATGTGACCAAGCAAAAACTGTGGACACAAAGAAAGGGTCAAAAAAACCCCATTTGTGAACTTGAAAGCAATGGAATTGATGGTGATGAGGCTTATTGAATAAGACTTTGAAGAATTCCATGTTGTCTTGCAAACTGCTGGGTTAACAGAGAAGGCACTGCTTGTTGTGGTGGAATCCAATACTGCTGTAGCTGGTGCCACTGTTTGCAATGGGAGCACAGCTGGGCCAGGAGGGAATTATTCATCCACTGCCCAGCTAGCTGACCAGCTCTGTGTTTATTGAGTGGGGAGCAAAGCTATCTCCTCGGGCTGCTGACTTCCTCCAAACTGGGCTGCAGCAGCAGAAGACAATGGCAAGCTAAGGAGAGATGCCCCCAACCACAGCAATAATCAGCTGTCAACGAGACGAGGTGGTCAGCATGCTTCCAGCCCAGTTGGGCTTGTGCAGACAAAGCAACAGCTACAGGACTGTGAAGGAGGGCAATATATATTCTTGCTGGAGCCAGTCCCAGATACTCCAGCTCTCAGTCCCACGTTTATTCTCAGGGGAGCACAAAGAGGGTTTTTGGTTAGTCTGTATTTAGGAGAGTAAGAGAGAAATGTTCCTGTTGGCCCTCCTCATTTACATGGCAGATCAACAGAAGCCATCATTTGTTGATTTTTAGTGAGTTAACCATGGTAATATTCAGTTTGTTTCTGCTGCAATCAGAAATCAACAGATAACCTCCACCTCAGCTAACTTAGTGCTCATGGGTTCTTTGAGCTTTCCCTTACAGTATCGTCAGAGGAAAATGAAACGGGAAGGAGTGGGCTAACTTACCATTAGAGCCACTGTCAGCTGCCAACTGGCAAACTCAGAAAACAATCCCTTTTTGCTGATTATTCAGAAAGCTTTGACGGTCTACATGAGTCTGGCACTATTGAGAATGGCAGGAGTCACTATACACAAAAGCATCAACCAAACTGCTCCCTTAGGGATGTACCATGTGAGTAATAGTGGGTTAATTTCTCTGGAAATTTCTGAAGGGGATGACTACATATCAATAAATTATTCCAGATTACTAAAATGAAGTGCTGGAAAATCCTCAAGGGTTCTCATACAATATTGTCAAGGAAACTCTTTTCCTTCTGTTCTTAAAGGTGGCCTGCAGTACATACATACATATATATATATATGTATGTATATATGTATGCATGTATAAAAATAAAAGCTTTACCATTTAATGCTACTTTATGAAGGAAGAAGACTGGAAAGTTACTTGATTTGGTTTAACCTTTCCCTAGCAGTCAATAGGTTTTTTTAATTTAAGAACATCCACTACTTTCTGTTTCTCTTTGCTTTACAGGGTCACAAAGTTCATACTTTCTTAGGCTTTAATTGAAACTAAGATTAGTGCACTGGAGCTTGGGCCTTTTTTATGTCTTTGAGCTCTTTATGTAGCTGTTGTTCAGATGTTTGAGTTGCATAGGTATTAACCAAAACAACTATTAGATTACACAGCTTTTGCAGTGGTTTAATTAAATTGATGCAACACCAATTCAGTTCTGTTAGATCAGCACAAAACCCCGTGCATAGACAAGCCCAAAGCATTTTAGAGAACTCAATGAGAACTTGCTTTCACATTTTGCTTTGCTTTCCTATTTTATTTCATTGGTTCTTCTGGTGGGTTGAGGCTTCTGGTTCAAAACTGTCACAAAGGCTTCTGGGAGTCAGAGTGTAAGCAAGACCTGAATAAAGAAAACAATTTGCAAACAATTCATTAGCCTTATCACTGCCCTTTTCACTTTTTGAATGAAATTTTGAGAATGCTGTGCTGGAAGCCCAAGAAAGCCTTTCAAGCATAAGATGCTGGGTCTGCTCTGGCACCTGGAAATCAATCTGCTTTACAGTGATGCTTCCCACCAGCCCTGAACAACAACAACTACCTCAAGCAGAAGACACCTGGCAGCAGGCAACAGAAGCTGATGCAGGAAAGCCAAGACAGGAAATCGTACTGAGATTGTGTTTCAAATTGGCACATCCCACAAACATGGGTTCAATTCATCCCCACTGTTGTTCATTCCAGGACTAAAAAGAACAGAAAATGAAAGCTGCTGTTCTATGACTTATTTTTTCCTTGGATAAGACAGTGGTTACCCTTCTTCAGCATGGGAAGCAGAAGTGGTGTGTTTTAAAATTGTAAGGGCTGTCACGGAAAGAGGTGAACTTGCACATTTGTTCTAGGGATACCCTACATCTGCATTGCTCCATCCTCTTTTTCTTTGTGTCAATTTTTCTATTTTATTGGCCAAATGGAAGAAGATAAATATGGCAATTTGGCCAAGATTTCCAGGCTTCTGGCCTGGTTAATAGGACATGGATAAATAGCCATATGCAGGTCCTTCCTTTTATTGCACAGATGGTATATGCTTGCACAGTAACTCAGTTGCATCTCAGATACCTCTCAGTGTGTCAGACTCAGTATGGTGTGTCACACTGTGCATGCTCACACACTTCTGGCTGAGAAATACTAGATAGAAATACAGCAACCTTAATTACTTCATACATGTGAGGATTTTGCATAAGCGAAGCACATATTTTTGTAGTGAGACAGAGGCCAGAATGTCTCTCCATGAACAGAAGTAATTTTGTCTGCTCTGCAGTGCATCCAAAAGCCATTGTAAGCAGTATGGCAGTCCATACTCCTCTCTCACTCCTTGTTTTAGTGGTGACTGGTGATAATAAAGGAATTAAAGACAGGGAAAATGCAAAGACTCTTACATAAAAAAAGTAATTGCTCTGTGCAGGATGTGTAACATGCCTGCTGTTAAGATTTTAGTATGTACTTAGGTTTCTTTCTGAGGTTTCTGACTTGGAAATATTATTTGGTCTTTCACAGACAAAATCTTTTGCTGATAACTCTGTTCCATAAGACTATAGGATAATTCAAGTTGGAAGTAGCCTCATGTCTCTAGTCCTACCTCCTTCTCAGGCAGGTTACCTGTAAGTTAAGACCAAGGTTACTCTGGAGTTTATCCAGTTAGGTCTTGAAAAGCTCCAAGGATGGTGACTGCTCTGTCTCTCTGCTAAACTGTTTTTCTGTCTGACACAGGGAAATGTTTTTCCTTATATTCACCTTGAACATATCTTGTCTCAGTTTATGCCCATTATCTGCCATCCTCTCACCATGCGCTGCAGTGAAGATCCTGGAGCATATACTGGCAGGCTGCTAGTTAGATGTATCAAAAGCTGTTTCTTCTCCAGGCTGAACAATCACTATATCCTCTACTCTCTCACTACCAGATAAGTTCTCCAAAACCTAGAACATGTTGGTTGCCCTTTACTGAATGTACTCCAATATGATAGTAGATTTCTTGCATTGGGGAATCCAAATCTGTACACAATATTTTAGATGTTGTCTAACAAGTACTGAGTAAAGGGAGATTATCACTTTCCTGGATGTGCTTCTGCTGAAACAGCCCAGGATGCTGTTAGCTTTCCCTACTGCCAGGCAGATTGCTGGCTCATCCTGACTGCCTCCCATGATTCCCAGGTCCTTTTTAACTAGCTGCCCTGCAGCTAGACAGTACCCAGCCTGCACCTTTGCCAGGGTTATTCCTTCTCAGGTGCAGGACTTTCCTTTTCCCCTCGCTAAATTTCATAAGGTTATGGTTGACTTGTTCCTCCAGCCTACCTAGGTCAGTCTGGTTGGCAGCCCTGCCCTGAAGTGCATCAACTGGTTGCCCCTGTTCAGTGTCATCTGCAATTGATAAGAGTTTACTCCATCTCCCCTCCAGGTTACAATAAAGGTGTTGAAAGATACTAAGAGCTATGTTAGATTATTAAAATGTTATGTATGTTTTCATACCTAAGAATGCCTCTTGAAGGAGAGCTTACTGCCAGTTGGACCCAACCACTTCCTGTAACCTCAGGACATTATGCTTGGTCAACAAACGCCTGAGTCGTGTGGCAGGCACAGTCCAAGCCCTAGCAGGCAGTTGTGCCATCTGCACAAAAGGTGCACAGCTGCAGCCCTGTGCTCAGCTTCTGTGCTGCCATGATCATCTAAATGGCTGAAGAGGTTCTTGTCCCTATGGATTAGAGTCCCTGCAAACCAATCCTTCCTACAAGTCAGCCATATCACAGGTAGAGATTGTCATCAATGAACATAACCATAAATTGATTTAGATATGCATAGTGTAGAGGGTATGTAATTCTCTGCCTAAGGGAATAGGACATAACCTCAGGGAAGACAGTTCTTGGGTCCATACAATCATGACCAAGTCAATTATGTTCTTTTACAATTTAATTTTTTGCCTCTAAACTAAATAAAGTAATAAATAAATTGCTGTACTACATAAACATATTTTGAGGGTAACTAATGTTTTACAAATATTGGTGATTGGATTTGGGTAGCAGTAGTTTCTTCAGACTCTGAGTGAGAACAGAAGCCTGTGCACTATACCCCATACATAAATATCCTGTGGGTTATGCATGGTCCTCAGAGGTGGGTTTCACATGGGGAGAGGAAAAATGAGGAAAGGGGAACATGAGTGTTAAAAGTCTTATCAGTATTTACATGAAAGATTGTATATAAGTTAATGATCAGCAATACACATAGTTATTTTGAAAATTCTTCTTTAAAACCATGAAAGAACTTAATAACAAAACTGTTGTGTGTCTAAATTTTATAATGCAGCGGCAAATAATCTATATAAACCTTAAACTAGGGTGTGTGTGATAAAAATTTCATATGAAATTAGTACAAAAACATTTTAAATAAGAAAGTTGATCATTGTTTGTTTAAAAATCGCATTCTCCTTTTGCTGTACAGGGCAACTACTCATAATCACAACTTCACCTGCTTTTAACTTTTATTTCTCATTAAGTGTAAAAAACAAGCAAAATAAACTCTTAGTGTTGAGCCTGACCCCATGCCCTTTGAAAACAAAGGAAGAATAAGACTCCTGGTAACTTCAGAGGGCACTGCATCCAGCCCATTGTTTTTAAAAGTCAAAAGCTAACACAGATTGTTCATTTCCTGGCATTGGCATCAGCAGTAAATGGGATTGCCTCACAAAACGTTTGCTCAGTCCTCTGGGACAAAGGATAAGAGCATGTTAGATTGCTCAACAATGATCTCCCCAACCAGCTAAACAGCAGCACTGTTTCATTTCAATAGCTCATTACCTCCTTGTCAGTAAAATGAGCGCATGTAGTTGAAATTATGGGACGAAGAGTGAAAGCCAGCAAGAAGGGTGGATCTGAAATACCATTTTCAAACATACCCTGCTTCCCAATGAATCATGTAGGAGATAGAGGCTAACTCCATGGAGTTATGGAAAGCCAGCAAGGTGAGAAATTATTCGTCTGAGGGAATACGGGCTGCTTGATGGCCACAGTCCTCTTGGTACCACTTTAGGACAGGAAGTATCCTTCTGTGTTGTAGCCTCCACAGGGTAGGTATCTATACCACTGCCAGTTGTCAAGACTCCCTCCATAGTGACTGAACAGAAATAAGCCTTCCTACTCTATCTCCTAAATGGAGGCGATTCATTTAATCTATTTTAGACATCGGAAATGGGATGAGAGGAGCTCTGCCCTCAGAAGGCCTGTTCCCTTGACTATAAAGGGAGCCTAGACAGTTAACTCAGAGACAGACACCTACAATGCAGAATCTATATTTGGACAGTTGAATCCCACTGCTGGTGTTTACTATAAATAGAGAAGTGCACAGTATATTTAAAGCAGAAAATCCATTGGGTACTGCTGAGATTATTGTTAATGCTGCTTAAACTAGTTAATTAAATAACTAGTCAATCACCCCCTAGTGTAAAGAGGACCAGCCATACAGCTACTGAAGTCAATAGCAAAATTCATGGAGGCAACAACAAGCACTGATCTGTGCCTATGTAAACCCATGCATAATAGCAACAGGACAACCCATCCTTATTTCTAGGTCAAGTTCTTTTCATTTTTACATTATGGAAATTTGAATATTTCCATCTTCTGGTTGTAGTTGAAGGAAGCGGCTGCAAAGTTCAGCTGAACAGCTACAGCTCCCACTGTGAGTGTTCCTTGTTTGCCCAGTTGCAACATCCAAGACATAAATGTAAGTCTACTTCAAGGGTGTTCACTGCCCCCATAATTTAAGACTGAATTACCTTTTAAGAACTCATTACTAATAAATTTAGGATAATGTCTTTACAAAATTAAATAGCTGGAAATGATAAGTTTCTATATCATAGGAGTGACAGCCCTAAATGTCATCAGTGTAAATCAGATCAAATTAATGATTCTGGTACCTAAACTGCAAAAATGCAGCACTTGATACTGCACAATCAACTATAGCTATATTGACTATAGTAAGAATGCTTTCATTTACTCATTCATAAGTCAGTTTTAACTGGATTGTGGAAACAGCATGATAGACAGGGGGTGAATTTGTGTGGGTATTTTTATTATAAGAGGGAAGAAAACTTTTCATAAGATTGACTTCCAGGTGGCTAACTGCCATCTCTGAGAAAACATGTTATGAAACACTGGGCACATTTACCATGGAGAAAGACTCACCAGCCTAAAAGGCTGGCTGGATTGTTTTGAACTTTATAGTGCTTGGTGAAAATTTTGAAGTCTGTTCTTGAAATGAAAACTAGATTTAGCCATGGCAGCTAGACCATAATCCTTTGTTTCTCCTCTGCCGTATTAGGGGATTTAATCTCTCTAGTGGAACCTCACATTCCAGTAAGTATCCATGGTTGAAATGAAAGACAATTTGTTACTTACTTGTTGACTTTTCCCTACCTGTGTAATAATTGGAGACTATATGCCTACTGTAATTGTGAAATCATCTCTGAGCAATCAGGAGTTCACAAAGTGCTGCAATTATCTCAAAGGGTTAAAAGTGGCAGAGGCGTTAAGAAACTGGAAAAACAATCATTCATTCAGAGAGGTCTTACTCTATGGATCGAGGATGGTATGATGATGCAGCAGGTAAGAAAAGAGCAAAGTAACAAATTAGTGGACCCAAACAGGTGCATGAAGAACAGCAGGGATGGTCTGTTTGATCTCTCATCACCTGTTGAACCTTTTAAAACCAAAATCGCAGGAACCATTATGGTGGAAGAGGTTTCTGAAGAACTTCCTTATGAAAGGACACATTAATTTTTTGCACCACGGGGCTATTTCCACCGGACCCAGAAGACTGTTGGCTCTCCCCAAGAAACTGGCTAAGAAAAAAAGGATATCCTGTCTTGACTTTGCATGCTCTTGGACCCTCTTTCTTCCCCCTAGTTATATTTTTTTGATCTCACGTTTTACCACTCAGCTTTCAACCACCTTTTGAGTTGGTTGCTCTACCAATTCAGGATAATGAGTGGAAGGAAGGAGACCTTGCTTGGCCAGACAGGGGATAGCCCATGCAAGTGGGAATTGTGCTGGCCAGCAGGGATGATTGGCTGCTCCAAACTGTTTTCCAAGGCGACACAGTTGTTTTGTAGCCCTAAAAGCCCAGCAACAGCTGCACCAACCTTGCTTTCCACTCTCCTATCCTTTCTGCTTTTCCTGTCTATATTTATTATCAAAAGCAGCAAATCAATCTTACTCCTACAGTTGTGATCCGAGAGATGACTAAGAAAATTAAGCCTTTCTTGCTGTGCTAAGAAGGACTTCTGGATAGCATAATGGATTCTAAATTAATAACCTGTGTCTAGGAAAGGTACTCTGACAGATTTTGATTAAGTTGGTCTTGTTTAACCACTTGATTTCAATTTCCAAATGCTTTGTGTTTTGTTTTTGTACATACTAATCAATATACTTTCCAGATTTGGCATGAATTTCTAGTGCAGCTGCCATGTGACTGAGCAGGCTAAACGTTCTGTACTTAAAACCACAGACCATGTTAAATGGTTTAACACTTTACATCGGGAAGAACACATTAACACCTATGACTGAAGTCTCACTTATTCCATTGAAACTAACACAACATGACTCATTACATATGATGGTTGTTGCTACTGATGTCACAAGATATTAAAGATATATTTTTTCAGAACTTCTGAACTGCCTTTCCACCACTGCATGATTTCCATCTTGATTGTCAGGCTGAAATAAAAGAACTAGGTACCTTTCTTTTAGCTCATTTGGTCATGTGAGTGACCAAGTGAAATATCATGAAGGCAGAAGCATATTGATGCTTTGAAAAGTCACCAAAGAAGAAAAAAAATGAAGGCTTTTTACCAGTTACTACATCTAACATTAATACATTTTGAGAAAAAAGGAAGTTAAAACACAATACATTATAGAGGTAGTGGAGCACATGCAACCTGCAATAATTTACTCAGGATAAATGATCATGTCCTGTTCTCAATGAAAAGGAGCTTGGGAGCTCATGAAATGGCAGAAGATGAATATCTGTTTCCTTTTACATGTCCTTTCAAGGTGAAGAAGGTCAAATAAAGCAGTCTCTAAGCTTATAAATCACTCTTCTAGACTAGTTTAAAATATCATTCTACAGAAACAGAGGTGACAGGTTTTTAAAATGAAGATAAAAGGAGTTGCTGACAAGTATTTGATTTGTTGAAGGCTTTCAGTAAGAACTTTGGAAAGTAAGAAAAAGGAGAAATTCTGAAGAAAATAGGAAAATCTCTGGTGGGTAGAATTGCTAATAATGAAAACTGAAGAAAACCTGGTGTCCAAGAGCACAGGATTTCTGATTAAAGACAGGAATGGATGAAGTGTGTTTAAATCCTGTTACAAATAAAGTGCAAAACATTTCTGAAGAACCCCAGACTTTTTTTTTTTTCATGAATTTGCATTTTATTTAGAATTTATTGTAGTCATCATGTGTCTTCATAATTCCTGGGACAAACACCACAAGGACTTTGTGAAAACATCCTGCAAGTTTCCCATGCCTCAAAGATTATTTATATAAACATTATTTGACATGAAGTCAATACAACATGAAAGACATTTAGCTGGGTTGTTTTAATAACAACCTTATTAGAGTCAAGCAACTAATAAGTACAGAACAGACAAGAGACTGTTGTCTGAACATTTTAGACATGAGGCATTTTCCTCACAGTGAGAAAGAAGATACGTGTTTTCAGCCATGTTATAGTCAAGTTTCAAGTAGGAACAAAAAGTGGAACAGTACTTTTATTCATGTATCTCTTCAGTCAGATCACAGGGTAATTCTGGGCAGCAGACACAGTTGTAAGCATTAATTTTCTTTCCTGGCGTATGAGCAAAACTGTATTTGACATTATTGACATGTCTCCTATTGCAATACATTTTCCCAAACCTAAGATGGCAAGAGGGCTTTCATAGGCAAGCCTCCACTGGTCTCATCCAAGTGAAGGCGAGGCTGGTATGAGCTAGGTTTTTGCCAGTGATCTGTCCTATAAATTCTCTCTTTCCTTTTAAAGCCTTTTGACAAAGCAGAGAAGACTTGTTGTCCACCTTTCTTAATTATGTAGGGTAAGATACTAGGAAAGGTCTAGCTCCCATGATGTGATAACTTTCAGTAGCAAAAGGTCATGCCTGTAAGAATGAGTGATTGAGGGATATTCATTGGTTGGGTGCCCAGAAGTCAAATGAAGTTAGGGTCTGAAGAAACAACTGGGGTGTGGACTTTCTGACTTTGTTGCTAATAGGAGACCATGTGGGCTTTTATGTATTCATGAAGTGAATTTAACACACGTATCTTCTTCTGATAAATTGCTTTGGGTTCTTATACCTGCTTCAATTCTTCTATGCTTCTTTATGAATGCTGAATAACTAAAACAATCCCAAATGTTGCTGTATAGGCACACATTTATAATTATACGTAGGCATAAGGGTTGAAAAACCTTGGTCTGTCCTCCTCATTCAGTATGTATGACTTACCTAAACTTCAGCCACAGTATGTGTGAATCTGTTGGCACAAGAGAGTACAGCTACAGAGGCAGGCTGGATTCAAATGTGAGGAAGCCTTCCCTTGAGCTTCCCTGCTGTCATCCTGTCCCTGTGTTTTCTAAGAGCGATTTCCTCAGACCTTCACAGCTGTTCTGACCATTCTTGAATATTTCCACATGGTTAACATTATCCATGTCCAAGGGCATACTGACCTGCTGTTTGGCTCTGAGTAATGATCATCTTCATTCACACTGAAAGTTTTTACTGCTATTCCTCTTGAGTGTCTTATTCTGCCATCAGCACATGTAGGTACTGAAATAATATAAACAATATCTATAGTCATGTATTTTAATTCCAGCAAGCTACTCTGTTTTGGGAAGAAAGTGTGGATAATGAAATATTTTGCTAATTAGGATTGATGATAGCTCATGATAAATGTGAAGTTCTCAGGCTGATCCTTGCTTGTCACTCAGTTTAACTGCATTTTCTAGAGCAGGTTTCACACAGAGACTGGGCAGAATAGTTACTGTATTTGTGCTAGTTGAGCTGTTTCTTCTGGTATTTCTCCAAGGGTGGTCTGAGATGATATTTAATATGTTCAGGAGAAGACACAGTCAGCTACAGTGCTGTTTCTTTTCAGGAAACTGCCTACTGTCTGCTGCTGACATCAGAAGGAAAGGAAGAGTATTTTGATTGAACAAAGGAGAAGTACATCCACTTAGTTAAAATTAGATCTTTCGTTTTTTAAAAAAAGTGAGCAAATACTCTTTCAGAGCAACGATGACAAAAAACAATAACAAACCCAAGATAGAAGAGAAAGCCAATTTTGCACTTCATATTTTTAAGCACTGATGATTTGGAAGCCAACCATGAATGGCAATAGTTGCTTATGCACTGTACATGCTGTACTCCAAAAGTATATCCGCTACAGTAAGCCAACTAGAAGGGGAAGCACGGAATTTTCCTTTCAAAAAGAAAAGGTCTCATTGCTCACAAGAATTTTGCTCTCAAGTTAACTCCTTTGTTTCTTCTCTTCTATGTAAGACTGACCTTGCATCTAGCAGTTCAATAACACCTCTGATATGGTGTTCAAGGGTTTGAATTATTCTCTGATGTTTAGTCATTGCTATAGTATATGTAGTGTTTCTTACTCAGTTTTCCATTTCCATTAATACTGTCAAGACTTCTCACCTTTGCTGAGGGCTTCTGCTTTTCTTCTTGCTTGATACTGTTGTTGTTGCTGTTCCTGGTGATAAGCAAACTGAAGGTGAGCATGAGCTTGTTCATGAAGGCTTGACCTGAAGCCCAGGGGCCCTGTCCCCAAAAGAACATAGGTGAACATGGAGTTATTGTAGAAGCTGTTCACAAAAAATATTTCACATTTAAGGAACGAAAGCATCATCCTGAGAAAATAGCAGCATCTTCATTGTTACATTTTTTGACACAATTAGGGCTCTCTGTCAAGAGCAGCCAGAGAACAGCAAGTACTTTCATGTCTAGGGAACAGGATCCTGTTCTTCTGTTGTCTGATTTGGGTTATCAGAGCTCTTCAGAGTGAACTCCTGGATGTGAGGAGAGAAACTGGGCTGGAAAACACAAGCATGCACCACTGTGCTCTTAAGAAACAGAGGAATAACACCACAAAAAACCCACTGTGTTTTGGGAACAAAAACTGTAAAGGAGTTTCTGGAAATAATCCAAGCCAGATCTCAGTAGGAAGATGTGGATGCTCAGAAACAGAAAAAAAAAAAAAAAAAAAAAAAAATTAACAGATGTTTGCCCACAAAATGGTATAACCGTAAGAACTGACTATTGCATAATTTGGTATTGTGATTATGATTTATGACAGTTCTATTATTTTCTTTCACTATTTTATTTATTAACTATTAGTTTCTTGCAGGAAACAACACAGGGAAGTCTGTGCAAACTCTCTCATTGTCTCCCCTGTGTTTTTGCATACTTTCATATATGTCCACTTTGTGATGAAATAGTTGGTTTTGTGCAAGTATTCAGCCACAGCTACTATGGTATCCCAGAAAAAAATCTTTTTTTGGGAAGGAGTGTGACTGTTCTCTGTCATGGCACATGTACCATCATGTATATTTCCAAGCCCCAGCCACAAAAAAGGAAGCAAACCAAACACCTTCCTTACATGAAAATACAGCAAGGTATTATGACTGTAAAGGTAGCAATCATTCTTCTCCTATTTTTGAGGGCCAGGACACCCACACATTTGGCATGTTGCCTCATACTGTTAGGTAAGGTAATGTCGCATGCACAGCAGGCTGTTCTTATCCTCCATCTGTTCTAAGTCATGCAAATTCAAGTTGTGTGTCCCTCAAAAGTCCAGCACCATCCAGTCTGCAGCAAGCACAGAGGCAAGGATGCCCTTGTGTACAGATTCTTTAATAGCTGAGCTGTAAGGGCAGGGGAAAGAGGAGAGCTTTTGCTCCATTAGACTTCGATTCACTTGCAGCAGAGAGCTGAGCTGAAAAGTGTGTGTGTGGAGGGTGGTTGTTCAATTTGACATGTGAGGTGTTGTCAGTTGTCGTATTTGAGCAATGCCTCAGTCTGTTCATGACTTTGGAAGTCTAGAAGAATGGTTGGTATTTCTCTGAGTTCATCTAGCTTATGTATGTGCTCTTAAAGTATTTGTTATATTCCAAGTCTTTAGAAAAAATACTTGTGAGTTACAACATCTTTTCCACTGGGAGTAAGTTACATGAAAGTAAGGCTTAACATACAGAACAATGGGAAAAAAGTAGACCTGATGTTCTAAAGAAAAAATACAGGGTTTGTATGTTGTAATAGGTTTTTTTTTAACTGCCAGAACAGTGGATGTTTCTTAGAGATAAAAATTGATGCATCGTTGCCATACTTTCAATGAAAAATGATACACTGACATCAAAGTACACTGAAAGCAACGTCTCCTCTCTTGACATTCATAGAAGTTCCTGCTATGTTCAGTGGTCAGCTTCTTCTGTAGCACTGACATAAAATGTCATGTGTATGTTGTGTGATCATGACATGCTGCTGTGAAGAGCAATGGCAGCATAAATAGACCAGGAAGGCGAACTGAATTTGCTTGAGGGATCCAAGGCAGATTCTGATTGCATTGGTATAAATACAGTTCCATTTAACCTAATCCCAGGTTTACAGCACTGTTACTGAAATAATAAATGGCATCTCTGTAGCTGCATTTCCTAACTTTTCTGAAATTCTGGTCTGACTCTTGACAGTAGTTACCATAGTTGCTTCCATTTATATCTTCAATATTTCTTTGGGATTTCTATTGTCTTCCCTTTTTCTGCACTTTCTGTACAGCTGTCATCATAGCATTTCAACTCCAGTTAGAAGAGCACGGCAGATGTCTCCCAGCAAAGGCTTTGCCAGCATCACTCCAATGACAGCTGTGGGAGCAGTGCTGTGATAACAGCATGACCACCAGTGTCAACAGAGAATGACCACATCACATCTGCAAAGCTTTTCAGCTTCCACTCGCTCGGGGTCTGCAGTCTCATTTCACTATTATACTTGAGCCTCTCAGCTGGCAGCACTAATGCTAGTTAGTTCTCTAGTATATTAGATACATTTGAGTCTATTTTTTGGGGTTTATGTCAGTTTTTAAAAACCTGAATTATCACAAAGTATTGTAATCCTGGGGTGAGAAGATCTTTATGCCTCTTCCTGAGTTTCCTCCTAGGCCTAGTTATATCCGAAAATCTAATTGAAAGTTTCAAAACACTACTATGAACCACAACTTTCAGTGCCCCAAAATGGAAATTAGCATGGCACTATATAGAATTGCCTCAACATCTACTAAAAGAAGAGAAAATTTTAAGGTAGCAAATACCAACAGCTTCCAAAAAATCCCAAAAGTAACTCCCAAATTTTCTCTGTGATAAAATACTTTGTCAGGTGAAGTCCTAACATGGTAACTAACATAGCTCCCCCATACATCAGCAAGTTGTATCTTTACTTGCATAGGCCATGCAGGTGCCTCTACAGAGTCGTTCTGCCATTTGATAGGAAAGGGTGAGTAGTACCTAGGGATTCCTCCTCTCCATGTCTCCAGGCAGAGCCTGCAGATTATTGCAGAGTCTTTATTTATTCATTACACTAAACATCATATGGTCACTCTGACTTTTCAGCAAGCAGGACTTTCAGCAAGTATGTGAATAAAGTTCCTTATGAAGTAGTGAACCCATGTCTATGGCTCTCCCTATGGCTGGCAGCACAGCCCAGGAGCATCGTGATTCTCTTGAGCTGCTAAACGGAGTAGGAAGGAAGTCCCAATCCCTCTCTACAGCTGATAGTTGTGATAACCATTATCAGTCACCAAACAGACTCAGCTCCAATATATGCTATGCAAATAGGAACCAAACCCATTGTTTCCTTGGAGATATTTCTAACACAGTTTGCTACAAAAACACTTGGTTCTCAATCATTAAAAACATTCATTGCTCTAAGTAGGGCTGTCCCCACTTATCACAGATGATGACACAAGTGCATCTAAGACCAAGGACAGGTTGCAAATTACTGGTTGAGCCGTGACTATGCAGTAACATTTGTACTTGACTATGTTGGAATTTGACAAATAGTATTTGACAAATACCAAAGACACCATTTTTACAACAGTTGTTATCATACCTTGAATTATCTGAAGCATTCAGCCTCTTCCCCCCTGCTCCTGGAAGGCAGTTCCTTCAACTATAGAGTTTCCTCACTTTTCTGAGCTATAGGGTCTACTTGATTAATTAAAGGAGGTGCAGCCTGGAGATTGTCACAAGTGCCTCTTGCAACATTTTCAAGGTTGTGCAGAGCTGGAACTTGTGGAACTTGTAACACCTGATAACAGACTTTGGTCCAGTTTCAGGAAATCATCCCTGTGCAAAGAAGCTCATTAACATATACTCAGGTGCTGCAGCAGACAGAGAAAAGTATGCACATTCTTTAAGTTAAGAAGTTATTTTCCTGAGAGTAAATTGATATGGCTGCAGGTGCAAGCTCAGGCAAAGCACTGTTTCCTGAGGTTAGTGAACCTAGGTTGTATCTCCCTGTTGCTGCTCTGTGGCATATATAGGATGAGGAGCTCCTTCCCCCCGCCAACAGGAGACATTTTTCAGAAGAATATTTGGGACATTTATTTTTTTCCATATTTAAAGGAGAGAGTCTGATCTCAATTGCACTAAAAAAATGGTGATTCATTTGTAGTATGAGCAACCGGGCAGAAGAAATGCACTTAATTGAAAGAGGAAATAATTTTAGTCAGCTTCAAATTCCTTTTGCTTCACATGCTTATTCAGCTCAAATATTTGTATGAAAAGATGCTCTGGTGAAAAATTGAACCCTATGACTAATGGCCAAAGTCCACACCCATTTAATCTCAGGCACCCAAGAAATTTTTCAAAACCAAAAAAGATTTATTTGAAATCTCTAAGTACACAGCAAGCAGAAATAAAATGATTTTAAATACAGGTATTTTAAAACTTTCTATTTCATCACAAAATGAAAAATAGCTCAAATATTTTGGGGTTTTTGGCTTATCCATCAACAAGTCATATTCTACTATTAAAGACCTGCTTGCATCTTCTCACTTTACTCTCAGTGATATTTTAGTGTTATCTGAATTTTCTTCTTTGGTCCATTTCACTTTTCAAACATTCCAGTTAGAGGAACACTTTAGACCTAAGAGTATAGACACTGTCAGTCCAAAGGCAGAGGACTGCTGGAGAGCTTTCAGGAGCAGCCTTTTTTGATTACTGTAATCAATGTGTCAGTTTAACTTCGTATAAAGAGTTAATGCCAAATATATGAGAAACTAATCTGGCCTTGTTTAAATGCAGGACTTCGATTCTGTGAGTGCTTTTATTCAGAGTGCCCTCTTTCTAAAAAATGCACTTTTAAAATCTAAGTTATTTCACAATTGAGCACTGTTGTTCTAAAATTATAGCACTTGTGAAGTTCTGTACTACCATAACTGTGAGTATAATATGTGAGCCATTTTGTTATTTTGGTTCCACTTAACCATGTAGGCAGATCCAGATCCTTATATTCACATAAAGCCAGTTATTTCAGCTTATTTTATAGCTGTGAATTTCCCTGATGCCCTATTTTCTCACTTAGATGATGGGTTCTTTGTACAAGAGCTGAGCTGATTGGTGCAAACATAAGGACAGTTGAATGATAGTCCAATGCACTGTCCAAATCTATTTCTAATCAAAACAGAGATAAGGTATGAACTTGCCAGATGTGTGCTAGCTCATCCTTAAAATAAAGCATCTGTTTTTTTCAAAGCCCAATGAAAATATCTCCGATGAAATTAGAACTATACTGACTTTCTACAGTGCTTCCAACCTTTTACAATCACCCTGTTCAAGCTGAAAATGTCTCTTCCTTTATGAAATACATTTTCACAGCAACTTAAAATTTTTAGGCTGTGAGACCATTACAGAAGGTGATATACTACTGAAGCTTAGCTAGGACTGTCAAAATAATAACAAGTGGAATCATATTACTAAGTAAACATTCCAAGTACTAAGCAGGACAAATTATCATTTTCCTCAAGCTATTTTTTTACCTAGTCACTGAATTAAAAACAGCTATTCGGTCTTCGGCTCCCAGAAATGATCTGACAAAAATAAATAGCTTTAAAAGATATAGTATATTGAAGTCAAGCAAAGGAAATATACTGAAGTCAAGCAACAAAAGTGTACCTACTAGACATTTAGTATTGTGTATATAGTGGATCCCCAGGAATATTTAGGTGTTTGAATCTTAAATATAGGCACTCAAAGTCCTCACTTGGATGCTTCTTTTCCTGGAGGCATATAAAATCTCAAAGTCCACAGGTTTTAATAGATGACATTTGCAAAGTGGATAAATTAATGAAACTGGGAGGGTTGATGTCTGAGCATTGCATTTCTCAAGGAAGATACTCCATCCCTTAGCTTGCATTCAAAATCCAACCCAGAAAACACTCTCAGTACAGACATATTGGATGGGATCAAAAAGAAAACATGGCCAGAGATCTGTCATCACGCTTCCTGTCTTTTTACTTACCAGCTAAAGAGTTGAACTGAGACATGGAAGACACAATCTATTCTGTTCATGGCTATGTCCTTCTAATAGGTATTTCAAACCTTACGAGATCCTTCTAACTTTAGGCATAGTCTGCTTTCCAGAGCAAAGGCATTCAACATCCATTCTTTCTATACTTTTCCAATGTGTATAGTATAGCAAAATATTTGCCAAAACACAGAAATTGCAAGGAAGAAACCAAAGGAATATAAAAACTAGTGTTACAATACTGCTCAGTGGTTAGCTCTCTCACCTAAGTAAAGAAAGGACTGAATCCCAGTCCCTGCCCTCATGATTACTTAATATGGGATACTTAAAATTTCATCGACACAGGCACTGAGGCCTCTTCTCTTGTAGCTGAGTGCCTCAAATGTTAGGCAATAAAGAATTGCTCTCTCTTTTGCCTAATGAATATTTAATTATTCTCAGTGAAGTAAAGCAGCTTCAACAAGAGGAATTTTGGCTCTTTATCTGTCCTCAAACTAATCACTGAGCTATTGGATAAAACTGAGATCCTGGCTAGGCCCCTCTTTGAAAAGTGTGAGCCCAACTGTGACTCAAGGTAGTTAGTAAATACCAAGAGAAGAAAGTTTCCTGCTGTAGCCTGGGATTAAGTATTTAAATCCTTCAGAGACATTGGCCTCCATACACTTATTATTTTTTGTTGACCTTGTTGGCTTTCTGCTCTGAGTCCTTGGGTATTGTAGGCATCTAACTCAGGGCTAGTATACGGCATTCGAAAGTCAGATTCTAAAACGTGCAACATGAGGCTGCCTGTCCCTCAGGAATCTAGCTCATAGTATCTACTCTCCTTAAAAAAACATAGAGGATATAATAGCAGCATATGCATTTGGAGTAGGCAGTGTTAAACGGGAAAAATAAAACTGAGAGGGAACAGAACCTTTGCATTTACTTGCATTAATTGTCTTGCTTCTGCGACTTTGTGCCTGAAAATCCATTTCTCAGTAAGACAGTAATTTTGCTGTGAGAGGTGTTTGCTTGTAAGGCAGACGCACTCCCATCATCCTCCGTCTCTGTCCAGTGTTGTCCCCAGCTGATGGCCCTTTGAGACCTGCATCCAGCTTGCAGACATCCTGAGCTGCTCTAAGATAGTGTGGCTCTGCTGTGCAATTAGCATGCTTATCAGAGACCCTGCTGCTGGTCCTTTCCAATCACAACAGGTGGTGGCTGGCTCAGAGGGCTCGAGCCAACGTGAGTGGACTCAGAAAGTGATGGATCTTTGGATTACCTGTTCCTTTGGGAGAGACACATTGCTGGGATTTTGACACCATCTCCTTAAAGGGAAGAACCATGCTGTGGGAAAAGACATCAGACTTGAGTTTTTCTCAGGAACAAACCTGAAAACATCTTTACCTGAGTGTAATTTTCCTGCCTAACAGTAATTTTCAAATTCTCAGGGACAAAAGACAGGAAAAAGGCAGCTTATCAAAAGAAGGCACTTTACCCAGAAGATAGCTACTATTTTTCAGTATTCTCAGATGTCAACTTGACACAGTCCTTTCATAACTGGCTGAACTCCACAGATGCAGTATTTTGGCAAGGAATACATCTTCTGGGAATCAGTTGGTGTGGAAAAACTGCAGAAGATCAAAACACTGACTTTGGGTAGAGTCCATGAACCATGAACTCCAGATTGGGCAGAATCCTAGCCACTGACTGTTCTGTAGTAGCTGTACTTCAATATGCTTTATCAAGTTTCAGATCCCAGTCTGTTGCCATGCAATCCAATTTCCATAATTATTTCTCAGTTAAACTTCCTTTGATTTATTTCTGTTCAAATTAATCACCACAGCTGATATGAAGTTTACCAGACACACACAGTCATGGTGATTCCTGCAGATGTAATACCATAGAAAGATTAATTTATCCTTTGGTATAAAACTTGATTTATAACTCACTGTTCTGAGATAAGATTTTTCCCAGGCCAGGGTGGACTGGTAGGACTTAAGTATAGTTGGAATATATTCTATTATACTCTTACTCTGTCTTTGCTCTTTACTCTAAATGTTAGTTTAGGGATGGTCTTTGATAGGGCAGTTATAGAATTATTAAAATGGAAGGTTTGTGGTTTTTAAATCTTGTTTTGTTGTTGCTGTACATTGTGATGGTGAATTGCAGTTAAAGAGCTGGACTTGACTCAGTGGTTCAGGATTCAAAATCTCTCTCTTGCACATTTCTCTGATCTGCAAGTAACTTCCTTTCATGTTATGACTTCCTCCTCTGTTAAAATGGAAATAATGATAGAAAGGAGAAAAAAGTGTGTATCCAGTTATGCTGGTATTATTCAGAATAAAGCTGGCCTTTTACTGTTTGCACAATTCTTGCACAACAGGATCCTGATCTCTACAGTAGTAAGTAAATGATAATAATAAGATGTAGCTTCAATATTTTCCACCATCAACATGATTCACTGTAAGAGCTTACTTAAATCTTACTGTCTATTCCAATACTACTTGTATAAAGAGCACAGTAATTATTGACCAGCAAGAAGCTCATGCTACAATTTTATAATGCTACAAATAGTCAGCAACAAGCGAGGAATGTGTATAGTATAGTATAGGAATAGACTTGCATTGCAGCTAACATACAGGACTTAACTATAATAATATTGTACCAATACCTTACATTGTCCAGAGAAGAGCAACAAGGGTCATGTAGGGTTTAGAAAAAGTGTCCTACAAGGAGCTGCTGAGGGAGCTGGGGGTGTATAGCCTGGAGAAGAGGAGGCTCAAGGGGCACCTCATAGCTCTCTACAACTGCCTGAAAGGAGGTTCCAATGAAGTGGGGACCAGTCTCTTCTGCCATGCCTGCAGTGAGAGGATGAGAGGAAATGGCCTTAAACTGAGATGGGGAGATTCAGATTAGATATTAGAAAACAGCTTTTTGCTGTTGGGGTGGTCAACCTATGTTGCTCAGGAGGTGGAGGACCATCCCTGGAGGTGTTTTAGAGGTGCCAGGATGTGGCACTGGGTGAGTTTGTTAAGGGGTTACAGTGGCAGTGCTAGGTGCTCAGCTGGACTGGATGTCCTTGAGAGTCTCTTCCAACCTTGATGATTCTGTGGTTCTATCATCTCTCATTCCAAAGCGATTGAAGTCCCCAAGTGAAACACAAAACACATAGAAATGGGGCCATCCATATGTTAAGCGAAAAAGAGAGGCTTGAAGAGAATTTTCTGCCAAGGCTGTATTTTAAATAATGAAGGGAAGGAGGAATAATGAAAAGAAGAAGCAAGCAGAAGGAAAGTTTGAAATGAACATAAATGTTATGTGTTTCTGGATGGTATTTTGTACTCAAGAAGTGGTACTACCAGAAGAGATTTGGTGACTTGCTCTAGTTGAATGGCCATTAGAAAAAGCTTCACAGCTTTCAAGGGATAGTTTACCGGTGTTATAAACATAAAATGGATCTCCCAATGGATATAATAACTAAACAGTAATACTGTATCCTATTCTATCCTATCCTCAAAGCAGGAGTAGAAACAGCTAAAAATGCCCAATAAACACTGTCTAGAGGAAAGAAGCATGACAGAAAATACCCAGTGTGACAGATATGCTCAAACAAGACACCTGCAATGAAAGCTAAGGCATTTAATGTATATAATTTGCAAAAAGCATGACAGAAAATTGAGAAATAAATTAATGAGAATTTTAATAAAGTAAACACAGATCTCTTTGAATTAAACCTTAAGATTTAGCTGCTATGGTTTAGTTGTTATTTCTAAACTTCCAAAATATGTAGATTCACAAGAACAGACCAGTGATTCATTTCTCAGATAGTTATGCCACCAAGAGAAATTGTTGTGTACACTTTTTTAAAGCTACAAATTTTCTACTTACCAGAACTTTCTGTATGTTCAAAATTCAATCGTGTTAGCTGACAGTATATTCCTGCATACTTACTGAGTATTCCCAAGGGATATTTAGGTGCCTGTGACATTTAGGATTCAATACTTATACTCTCTGGCTCTATGTGCAGAGTCCTTTTAAGAAGACCAAAGCCTACAAACCACAGAGGGTAATCCCTCCACTCTTCTCACAGCTGTCAAGGTCTCAGATGGACTACAATGTCCAGCTCTGGACATTGCTCTTCAAGAAAGGAGTTGAGCACTCAAGACAAGTGAGAACAACAGTGACAATAATTGCAAAGCAAAACCCAACACATTCAGTGAATCTAGAGTCAAAGAACTGTCACTGCGTCTCCTAAAGGAGAGAAGACGTCTAGAGAGAAGTGTTCGTTGTTCTATCAGTCCATGGAGACAAGATAAACTTGCTGAAGGTAGGGGTACTGACCCTCTGGAGTAGGTTTGCCTCAAGAAATCAGAGTATCTTTCACTTAAAACTTTAATACAGGGGAAACAAACAAACAAAAAAAAAAATCTATTGAAACTGCAAAAATGTGTCAGTTGTTGGTGATGACCAGAATCTAATGACCATACACAGGCATTCTAGTCTTTGATTCTGATGGGTTTGTGTTTAAAGCTGATGGAAGAGTTTTCTTCAAATTCTGAAACAACTCGTGTTTGGACAGAGGCCAATCACAGAAAGGATCTAGGACAAAGTAACACATTTTGTGAAAGAAATAAACTAGATAAAGTGGACATGGACTCAAGTAATGCATTCATTACTAAAAATACCTTAATTAGATGGATAAAACTGTACAAACATACTGAACATTAATATCACTGGATTTCCTACTTAGAAATGTGAGATGTCACCTCCATGCATGATGAGCATCTCTGGTGAGCAGCAAAGCTGCTGGAGCAGCTTTTTGAAGTTGTAGCATGACAGGCTTTTGGCAACTGCTTGGAACAAAGCTGCTCTGATGGTTGTTTGATTAAGCAAATCTGCTGTGGTAAATGTCTGAAGCCAAGCTGTTTCTGCAGCTGTTTGAGCCAGAACTAGTCCTGCAGTTTTTGAAGAAGGAATTTGTAAAAAATGAAGGAGAGAGGTGGAAAGAGAAAGAAGGGAAGAGAAAGGTTTTGAAGCATTTTAGCTACATACAGCATTTCAGGAAAAAGTATGTTTGTTTTCAAACAGCTTTGTAAAACAAAACTATAATGCCATCTTGGGTTTTTGGTGATACTGGTGATTATAATATGCAGGATTCCTAAGGATATGTATGTTTGCATAAGACCTACTGAATTACAAACTTTCAGAATGACATTAAAGCTGCAAAGTCAGGTAATAAAAATGTAGGAAATGCCAGAAATAAGGTTCTATGCAAACTTTATTCATCCTCCTTTAGTCGCATATTCATATAGGGCTTTTGTCTTCAAGATCCAAGCATCAGTCAGCACTCAGGGGTGGCAGATATTTTTAAGAATATATCTGGGGTTTTTTTGTTTTCTTATCCTTGTTCAGTATGAGACTCTTTGCCTTGCTTATTTCACAGTATTAAAATCTTATATAACAACAGAATAATTAATCTCTTCCTGATATTTCCAGTAGCTCTTATCACTGTACTGTTTGAGTTCTTCACAAATATGAGTACGTATAATATTGTGCAACACTTTTAGGAGTTAAAGTGACATTGCTACTCCTGATTTCTGCAGAGGTGAGGTTAACACTGTTCTGTAGTTTAGGGTGTTCTCTTCAAGATGAATGATCTTGTGCCACAATTTAGCAACTTATTTATTCAAGTTATAATTTGTCAAGTTGACTCCTCAAGTGTGCAACACTTCTGTAGGCCAGATCATTGTAACACAGGTGAGGCACCCAGAAAAAGAGGTACCACCTATGAAAAGAGTGGTTCTTGCTAAGGGCTACACAGGGATTTTGAGGAAGAAGGTGAATAGTACCATAGTAAAATAAATTAAACAGATAAGTGATTGTGCAATTGTGTCCACCTAAACACAAAAGAGCAAGCATACAGTCCTCATGACTGTACAGCTTTCATTTTTCCATTTCCTAAGTTGTAAATCCTTGCTCTGGGGTCTTAAAAATGTTGTTGTGTAGCGCAATGCCGTCCCAAGGGAGGCGCAGTGATCATCAGGGAGTCGAAGCGAGAAAAGAGGAAGTTTAAATTTTTTTTACAGCTTATATAGATTTCTAAAAAGGAGACCAGATTGGAAGACTGAGGTTCAACCTCTTCAACTCTACTGGTCTTAGAAAGTCTCCATCAATTGTCCTTTCACAGAAAGGTATGTAAAAACATGATAAAAATTCTGTAAACATTATTTTGTTTACATGAAATTTCTGACTCCAAGGCTGAAGGCTGGGAAACAAGGTGACATTGTTGCTTCTCCATGTGCAGATAATTTTTTTTTTTGTTTGGTTTTTGGGTTTTTTTTGTTTGTTTGTTTGTTTTTGTTTTGTTTTTTTTTTGTTTCATGCTAGGAAAAAAAAAATCTCCCACATTTTGCAGCTGTCATGCCTAAATGTGTAGATTTTACCAATGGGTTAGGAAAATGTAGATGCCCTGCACAGTCTCCTGACATTTAAACAGAATAACTGGGAATATTTTCTGTCCTATCTGGGTGCCAAAAAAAAAAAAAGAAAAAAATCAATGGACACATTCTAACCTAATTTTGAACAATGACTGGATTGTTGAAGTCAAGGTTCTTGGGCTCCACTACAAGGTCCAGATTGAATACTCATCCGTAGGACATAAATGCTTGAATTTATTCCTTCAAAGCATAATTATTTCTGCCTTTACCAGTCACTGCCTCAGTCTTATTTTCTCATTAACCTCTGTCCTCATTCCAGCTCCATTTCCATTTCTCAGCACATTTGGTTCCTTCCACTAGTTCTTTTCCTTTCTAACTTTTAATCTATTCTGTCTCTCTTGACCCCTTTGCTTCTCAACCATAAATTTCTCTGTAGATTGCCCAGCACCAATTCTTCACCCAGTGGATCCTTCAGTCCTTCTCACAGCTGCCAATGTTTTAACAACTTTTTTTCTCTTTTTGACATTTTTCATTCTTGCTGGCTCTGAATCTTGTCTTCATTTCCATGCGCAGTTTACTGTCTGTATCACCATAAATGTCTCAGCTCCCTCCTCTTTCACTGTGTCTCTGTGTTCTGGTGTCCTGGTTCCTGTCTGCTCCTCATCTCCAGGCAGATCAGCTTTTTGCAAGCTCCACTTTTAAATAGTGCAGCTTCCTCCTTCTCACTTCCTGTTTGGAGTAGGTGGAAGAAATAGAGCTTCTGCACTCCGATTTGGACTGCAGCCCAGAATGACGTAAAGCTGTAGTTGCAAGGAAAATCCTGCTCAGCCTCAGTCTGGGATGTGTTATATAATTACAGAATCTTTGAGAAATGCAACTGCTGACACCTGAGACTTTTGTACTGAGCATGTGTGAACTGCTTTTTTTTTTTTTTTCCTCAAAGGATTAGGACCTAGCCAAAGTTAACAAATTCCATTAAGAGATGGAAAGAAGTGCATCCTTGACACAAAGGCAAACTTTCACTCAATTCTTCACTCTACAAGTGGTAGTAGTGCCAAAAAGGTTCACTTAAATGCTGTTGTGTTTTTTTCCAAAAATCCCCATCTCTTCCCATGGTCTTGATCTCAGAAATGACTGAGTCGTTTGTCTCCAAAAAAAAGCCCAAATTCAGCCTTGTGCAAATGCTCAATGTGGAAAATTTCAGTGCAAATAATTAAACTTTGGGAAAGTTACAAATAACTGAAAACAGTCTCATAATGGGAAATGTTGGACAACCTCACTAGACATGTGTGCATTCAGTCCTGTCTATATTATTATGTCCATTAAAATTTGGATAAACAATTCTTTTTACAGTTGTCAGAGAAAAGCTTGTGGGTTCGATGTCATTGCAGTGTCAAATTTCATACCAGATCTGTTGTAACAATTAAGACACTTTGAAAGTGTTGTTTTCATTTAAAAGGGCATTATTTTATCTATGATAAAATAGCCTCACTTACTGCCATATGGATAACTCTAGCCATTCAGAGATCTCAAACTGGGTCTCACAAAATCAAGAAAATGATGCAAAATTTATGAGATTGAAAGGCAATTGGAGGGAAAATGGAGAATTTTCTTCCAGTTTCTGAACTTTGGAATTATTTTGCAATACAATCAAGTCCTTTTCTGTAACTATAAAGTCAATTTACTTCACTTATATGTTATCTAAACTATATACTGAATTTAAACCAGTGGCAGAGATTTTAAGACAAATACCAAATGCATTGTCAGTTGTCAAGATCCCTGAATCAGAGCCCCACACCACTCCCTTTTCCATTGCATTGCATTTATTATGGTCTAAGACTCTGGATATTGAGTGCTCAGCTGATGCACAGCTTCTGCTTGTCAAGATGAAGCAAGACTCTTGTGTATTTGAGCTCTGTTTTGATTCTATTGACTTATCAGTTGGGTTTGACTTCTGTATTTTTCATACTTCTTTGAAAAAAATTAAGACAGATGTATATTGTATACACTTGAAAACTGAAGAAGAGTGTTGAAGGCTCAGCATAGGGCAAATCTGAAGCAGCACCTGATATGTTCTACTTTACCAGTAGCTGGTGTGAAGAAAGGATTCTAAACCCAGACAAATTGTAAATGCTTCAGGAGTTCCTGATAAATTCTGCACAGGTCAAAGCATTTATGATTGCAAATTAAAACAGATTTCTTTTAAGTCAATTTTTTTGGGGGGAAGACAAGTAGTACTTTTGTGGCATATTTTCTTGTCTTGCCTTGCAAAGAGATCCACACAGATACACCTAAATTACCAAGTACCATGCATCATATAGTAATGGCACAAAATCTTTTGAGCATCTAAGTACCAAGAGAGGGGAAGATTTTTTACAGCTGCAAAGGAAGCTGTAACAGGAATGTGCAGATTTAAACTAAATGAGAGGTCATTCTATGTAAATATTACGGTAACATTTCCTTGATGATGAGATTCACCAAGATGCCTAGCAAAAGAGTAGACATTCAGCTTCTTCAAACTTCTAGAACTAAACTGAACAAAGCAACAGACAAGGCAGTTACAGAAAGGTTACTGAAATTAATTCCTCTGATCCTTTATTACCAAAATTTTGTTACTGAAAGCCAGAAAATATGTTCCATCTCTTCCTTTACAGTGATGAGTTAAGGCAGAAATGAATTTCCTGTAGCTTTGTCTCGGCACATTGAGATTGATATGAGGTTAACTAGGTAGGGAAAGGCTCTAGGGAAATAGGGTGACTGAAGTATCATAGCCAAGTAATTCCGGGTCACACTACATTTATTCCTGAATATTTGGATCATAGTACCATGTTATGTCATCCTCTTCAGCTGGACAGAATGTGACAGCTCCTCAGATGAGATGGATCTCACTTAACTTCTGCTGTCAGAAACTGACACCTGCACCTGAGCTAATCATCCTAAGTTCCCTTTACTGTCAAAAGGAAGTAAGTGTCTTGTGGAGCACAATCCATTTCGTCTAATGTAGATGTGCAAAGTAAGGAAAAAAATGACACGAGGTATTTCTTGGTGTGGCCTCTAATGACTGTCTAGGACAAGCAGCTGACCTGTGATGACATAGGTGAAATGGCTTCCTCATTTTTTTGTCAAGGGTGGACATCAGTAGAAGTTTCTTCTTCACATATAAGCCAAACTGCTGAAAAGACCTATGATGAATGGAACTACACATGACAGGCATTTCAGCACTTCTGCAAAACCTAGTTGCTCAGCTGCTGAACAGGATGGGACAGGATGGCTCCTGACACTGTTTTTCTAAATTCCATCCTAATTTTAAATATGCTTCTTGTGACAATGTGAAGTGACAATGCCTATTTTTAAATCCCTCAGGTGTTTGGGCCTTGTTGTAGCTGTTTCCTGCTGCTGACTTAATTAAGGCCTGCCAGCCTGAGACCAGCTCTTCTCAGCAGTCTTCCACGGTCTGTCACAGCCTGCTTTCAGCGTGACAGGTAAGGGCGTGGTGGCACTCTGTTCTGTTTGCCTTTAGGCCCACTGCTCTCACTTGTGCACAGAGGAAGATGCCAGCTGTCCCTACACCAAACTGCACATCCTCTGCACTTAGTCTGAGGGTGAGTTTTCATGCTATAAGTAGGGGATTCTACTGATGACAGCTGGTGGAAAACATTGCCCTGCTTTGTCCTTTTCTTCCTCAGCCATTGTTACCAGATCTAAGCCATGCAGCCTGAGACCTGATGCAGTGTTCTGACCCAGTCAGAAGCTATTCCTTTTATTTTCAGAGTTAGTTTTCCACTGGATCAACCAGTTGAACTGACTCACCTTGCAGCTGTGTTGTTGTTAGGTATGTTACGAAGGAACCAGAGTGAGTACATGCCACTGACTGCCTGTGGTGCACAATTTCGTCCACCCCTTCAGCTGCGGTGCTCCATCATCTTAGGTGAAATATGAAATGAAAAAAAATTCACTATGGACCACTTACCAAGGAAGTTGTTACTTTGTGTGAACAGAATGCTTTCAGCATATACATAATTTTTATTGTTATCTAGTTAATCAGGTTTGGTTTTGCCATCCTATAAATTAGATTTTATTGTTAAGGAAAGCCTTGAAAGCTTTGTGCTATTTGTGACTAGAAGATACAGTTAAATATGTTTTAAACCATCTCAAGATGCCAAAATAATGGGTGTCTTTTATAGCTCTGCTATCAGGTTTTTTGGTGCCAGAGCAGTGCCAATGGAGGCTGGGTTTTGTGGGGTGGGGGAGGATTTCTCAGGTGAGAGTGAAAAAACACAAGATGGTGGTTCTCACGTGTTGCAGTGTTGTCCTTGCTATACTGGGCAAGTTCCAAGCAATAACGAAATCCAGAATGACTACTGGGACACTCCTTGCTGTTCTAGCTACAAGTTGCTCACTAACTTCCTGTTCTAAAATAGTGAGGAATGTTGCTATCAGCATCTAAACATTTATTGCTTCCTTTCCCAGCAGCAAGCTCAATTCACTGGCAGGTCTCAAAGTATGCAACCTGGCTCCCAAACTGATAGCACCTCAGTAGGTGAGGGGCTTTTAAAGATTGCACCCATAGTGCAGACCCTTTTGGCTACAGGAAATGTGCTAATGCAATTTACTATTATCTTTCACAGCAGAAGTTCCCTTCAGGGAAAGACTGATATTTATTATAAGACTTGGATTTCATGAGGTCCCTTGAGAAAAGTGAATTATTAGGCATTGGAAAGTTGTTAAAATCTCTATACAACAAGCAATTTCACCATGACTGGCAATACCTGAGACTGAATCACTTATCAGGATTCCTACTCCATGTAGGATTTTTCCAATTTTTTAAAATGATTTTCAGTTTTCCTTCTGGCAGCAATCTCCAAAAATGAAAGCACTTCAGACATCTCAGCTTTAAGTACTCAAAATCCCTACTTGCTTTTAAAAGCTTTGGTCTTATGGTAATACCACACATATAAGTGGAAATGAAATGGGGCTGCATAGATTTGCTGTATTCTGCTGCCACATCGTTGTCCCAATGCCAGAACAGCCAGCCACAAATTGATTCCACCAGTACTGAAGGAAGTATTATGTATGAAAAAGGAAATTATGTCTAAAGTTTGTAAAAGAGCCTTAACTCAGGATTTCCTGTACTTTTAGTTTTTGTATTATTTAGGCATGACAGTCAGCAAACTTAGCACCATCTTAGTGCAATTTTGTGTGTGTGTGCTGGAACTTTGCTTGAGTTTTTGGAATGTAAGTAATGTGAACAAATGGAATACAATTGAAAAGATTTTTTTTTTATGTAAGTAAATACTGTCAATTGCGAATGTTTACATTTTGACTCATGGAAGAAAAGTTATTTCCACATATGCCAAATGCATCCTGCCCTCCCAGTCAACAAGGAGCTCAAGATTTTTCTGGCACCATCTACAAAGACAGAAGAGCAGAGAATTTCCCCTAAAAAACCTCTTTGGTCTAGTCCACCACCAGTTTCTGTAGAAACTATATTCTCAAAAATCCTCTCATTTATCACTATAAATAACTCCCACCATTCAGGGGAAAAGTGGACTTTAGCCACAGTACTTACTGGGTGTAAGTTGGTGTTATTTTGGAAAAATCAAAATCCAAGATCAAATGTTTGTATGTAGTTGTTGGTGAGAATTTATATAGCCATTGGGAACGGAAAACATGTCAGAGGCAGCCTGTTAGTGACACTAGAATAGGAAGATTCTACCTATTGCTCATATCCTAGATGGATATTACTGCCCTGTGAATGGGGAATTACATTCTGCACAAATCTGCATTAATAGCAGAATTAATAGTATCTTCTCTTCCCCTGTTGATAATACAGTCCCTGCACAGACAGAATCATGTTTCTTGGTTGGTGTTTGTATGGCTTCTGAGTTCTGCAAAGTATTTTTGTATTTTTCTTTATAGTGGCCATGTGAGAAAAGAATTATATTCTCTGCATTACTGATGGGGAAGCAAGTCCCAGAGCAATAAGGGTTTGATTTTTTGACTTACCTTAACACTTTGTTAGGAAGCTTAAAACTGTGCAGATATTTGTAGTTGCATCAAGTGCTGCAAGAGTGCTTCCCAGTGTATCAGCTGTATTAAGTTCAACCTCAGAGTGGAAAATCTCCCTCTCCCCACCCTATGCCTTGGTTCCCATGGGAAGAAAATCTGTGCACACAAGACGTAGAACTCTGGAGTGCAACTGCTCTGCAGTTTGAACTTGGCCAAAGACATGTAGACAGGATTTTTTGAAAGCACCAGGTGACTAATTTCTATTGTTCTCTATGACAAGGCCCTGGAAATTCTACTGACTGATGTTTTTTAGCAATTCTGCCTTTAAGTGACTGCTCAAGATCACAGAAGTAGACTGTGGCTATAATCACTGGGGTATTCTTCCTTCTGTGTCAATAAAAATTCATTAGAATTAGCTAAATTGATGCAAACTGGAAACTTGAACTAGACACTTGACTAAGAGGACGTGCCACTTCTCCTTATGGAGCAGAAATGAGATGTGAACACTCTGTCAGATGTCAGGAGGGGCTGGGGCTTCAGGCAAGCCTTAGGTACTATGTAATGTTTCCACAACATGAAACTTGTTATATTTATAAACTTGGCTCTGTTATACTGTCCTGTTCTGTAAATCCTGACTGCTGCTAAATACATCTTGTGTTGGTTTCACCACAACCAACACAATTTAAATTTCTTTGATTATCCACAGTGAAATACTTTCATTCAAAAATGCACTGTAAATGAAAAGTTATGGAGGAAATGCAAATACCTAGTTGAATTGAATACATGCTCTTTATAGTAGACTTCATCAAAATGCATGTTTTGGTAACTTTGCAGTTAGTAAGTTTTACATGTATTAAACTGAAACTAGTTGTGAACAACAAATAAACACAAGACCTTTTATCCAATTCTACCTTTTTTCAATGTAAAATAAGAAATCAGTGGTTCTACACAATGTGAAATTTTGATGCTTCCTGCAGGAAAATTTCACCTCAGCAAAAAGACAATCCTTACAGATTAAAAAGAATGTAATCGTCTCTTTTGTCAAGAGCACCACAACATGTTGATATATCTTGATTTGCTGGAGATCAGAAGTCTCTACTGGTTTTCTGTTCCAGCCTTTCTAATCCACAGTATCTCCAGGAATGTTAAGATACTGAATTGATATCTGAAATGGGCTGTACCACCCTATTATATTTATTTACCAGGACTCAGTCAAGGGTGTTTATATGACAAATTATAGTGTAGCACAGAGATACCCAAAACAGAGTTAAATTAGCAAGTTTGAATATGGTAAAAATTTTGCAACGCAGGTCAATTCACACTGCTCCTTAGCAGGGAAATTGAGCTTTCAGGAGCTTCATGCTGCTGTGTTTGTTTCTGACCTTCAATATATCTTCTTCTACAGTGGCTTAATGGTGCTTAATTGCAAAGTGCAGTTTAGACAATTTGCAGTGCTGGAATCCAAAGGCAGCTGATGTGGCTCCAATTTTTATATCATGCTTTGTAGCCTGTAAAGGTTCCTTTGTTCTGTATAAATTATGTTTTTATGGGGCAAGTCACATTCATACGTTCCTCTACTGTGTGCTGTGGCTGACTTGGATGCTGCTTCACTTAGTCATAGTCTTCAGCTACAAAAATGGCTATGACAGGAATTTTCATTACCGAATTGAAAACAAAGTATTCTCAGTAGACTGCACTGGCTCTGGCTTAGTTGCATACCAGGGTTAACTCACAACACACAGAAATATGCAAATATTGCAGAAGGTGCTGCATGAAAAGCAAAATATCTGATTTTGTGTGTTTATAGTGATGATGTGAAAAGCAGAAGCCTTGTTTCTACAGATTTGTGCATCATGTTGGACTTTCTGGTGTCTAAAAAGGTGTGGCCTCTAATTACCTAAGGATAAAGTAAGCCTATTTCTCTTGGATATATGAATTCTGAAGAGGGATGTAGTAACAGCTGAATTAATTTTCTATACTTGCACTTAGCAAGAGCTTTTTTATATATGCCTATTTTCATGAAAATATCTCAATTTCTGTGCAACCACCCTTCTGATGCCTATTGTTGAAATCAAACATAACTGAGAGCAGGAGATGGATGGACACATATACACACACACGTGGGATCTGGGAACCTCTCTCATTAAGAAAGGCTAAAACAGAAATGAACTCTCCCCTCCTTAAAGTCCAGTTTGCTCAAGACTACAAAGAATTGAATCATTATTTTATACACGGCAAAGCCAAGCATTAAGTAAATATATAGCGTAATCCCTGTCTAATATGTCAATGCCTGAAATGTTTCACACAGAAATATTTTTACCAATAGTGGAAATATTTAGATTTTCTGTAGAAGAATCATTATCATTTTCAGCTGTTGTAATCAGTTTAAATATTGGCTAGAACTCCATGGTCTTTTAATTATGCCTTACAATTTTGATTGCTTCACATTTAATTGTGGGAAGTTTTCCATACTCATTCTTTTCTTTCAATTTCTAAGAAATGTCTTTCCAGTAATAGTATTCCCAGCTTTTTGTCCACAATAGGATCATTTCAAGAATCTAAATGGACACATCTCCAGTGTAATAACACTCTCTCAGAACAGGCCCAGGGCTAATTGCCTGCCAGAGTCATGACCGTGAGTAACAAATGGCAGCTGTGCCGCCTTCCCCCTCTGACATCTTTTGGGTGCAAGGATTTCCAGCAGGCAAGTGATGTGGATATTTGGGACATTGGCTGCCTCTCTGGTGTGTAGCTACATGCACTAGATCACCCTCTCTTATCAAAGCACATACTAAATGGTTGTGGCATGATTTTTCACCTCACAAATTTTCAGCATCCTCTCTTTTCTACAAGTCTGTGTTTTCTACACATTATATGTGGCCAGCTTTTTATCAGCTGCAAGGTCTCCTGTTGAAACAGACACTCCTAGGAAAACCAAGCCAAATTAAGTGACGATACAATATCAATTACGAGAAATTCAAAACCTCATGTGTGGATAATCTCTGCAAGAAGCAGAGTAGCCTTCAAATAAACTTCACCAATCAAATGGAGTCAATCTAGCAGCTCACTGCTGCTACCCTGCTCCTGTTGAAATACATTCACCACTCCCTTTTGAGAGCACTGGCACTCACAAGAGAGGGAACATGACAGGATAGCAGGAGCACGGGAGTGAGGGGGAGGGGCAAGGCAGGAGTAGCACTCCCTTTTCCATAGCAGTGAATTGCTAGATTTGCCCAATATTTACTTGGACTATTTGATTTGAGGCACCATAGAAAGGGAGAGGGAGAGCAAAGGCTTATCAACCAACAGATAGCTCTGTGAACAGCAGATACAAATGAGATTTACTTTGCTGTTCAATTTCAAGATGGATCTTGCATGTGAATCTTGTCTCTAATCTGCCAAGATTTGAGCTCATATTGCAGCTTTCCTGCTATGGAGGGATTTTTAAGTTCTCTGTCACAATGATCTGTCTGTTCTACATGGTAAAATCTTTTTATAAATTTTGTAGCAATTTAATATCTGCGAAAGACCCACCCCTTGCAAAACAAACCTCCAATTAAATTGGTCAACAGAGTCTAAATTATTCTGGGTCAAGAAGGACTTGTACAGACTGAGACAGAAAGTTCAATGTCATAGAGTATATATTCTTACAAAAAGAAGGGGGAAAACTGTCATGACATTAATTTTCTTTTTTTTTTTTTAATTTGGAATTTAAAAAAAGACTAAAATGTCAATGTTGAAAAGAAAAAATTATTGCTGTTTTATAAATTGTTATTCAACATGTGTTGAGCTGTCTAATAAAACTACACTCCAACATCTATTTTATGTCTTTATGGATTCTAGAGCCTCCTAGAGAGCACTAGCACATACTTTACTCATACATTAAGGGACCTGCAAGGGACAGAAATATTTCATAATATGCATACCTCTCCTGGAAGGCATCTTAGTAAAGACAATGTGAGATTACAAAGACCATTCCACCATGGACCTGTCACCATATGGGTTGTAATTCTAATTTACAGCAGCAATAGCACACCCTGCATGAGTCTCACTTGATTCAATAACATTCTATTATTTCTGAAAGCAGCAGAGTGAACTTTTATCAATCTCCCAATACTAAACATATCAAGATGTGACAATCAGTCCTTTCTGTATAGATTCAATCTTTCTGTATAGATTAGTTAACAATTTGGAATGTCATATTTGGATCTACTGAGCAATATGCTTGCTGCCAGCCATTGACAGCAAACCACAGGAGTTAATTTGACCCTAAGGAACATTCAAAAGTAAGCAAGCCTGAAGCATGAGCGCTAAGCCTCTTTCAGGTTTCACTTACATATTTCAGTGAAATAATTATATATTCCTATTAATTTTCCAAATATTTTTTTCAGAACTACCTTCACCCGTGGTAAAACATTACAGAAAGGGATGCTTAAAGAACTTGTTGCTAATGTATTGCTCTCAAATGAAATTCATCTCACATATATCCTTTCACAGAGGAAATATTTTTCCCCTCATAAACTTCACTCTCATTAGAAAACATTTTGTATCTTCACTACAAAACAGGACATTCTCAAAGGCTCACAAGGCTTTTCCTGATTAAGTTAAACAATTTAATTACCTATCTAAACTGTTTGTGTGCTTCAGTAGACTGTGTGACCGTTCTCACTCCTAACAGACTATTTTACCTCGCTTAAATCTTGTAGTATGCTTAAAATTTATTATGAACAAAAGCCCAGTCATTTATGTGTAAATTATCCCTGTCCATAAATTAGGATCCTTCTTGCTTGGATGTTTTCATGAGGACCTTGAAGCACAATCCATTTGTGCCATTTGGTATGGTCAAAGCAGGACACTGTCAGAGGTTAATTTTATTTACCAATCAGAGTTATAAAGGATGTAGGTGACAGCAACAGGAACCTCCTCCACTTGGTGGAAATAGCCAAAGGATGGGAAATACAGGCTATTTTCAGAGAATCGTGTAGGAAAAAAAAAAAATTAAATACAGACTGTGGGTATAGATCTTTATGGCAAAAAGGGTGGTTATACAAAAGACATAGAGACATGACTTCCACTCATGCTGGCAGGAGTGTCCCTGGTTTTTGCTTTGTCATAATTGATTTGGTTTTCTCCAGATGGCCCACAGTACACAGTAGCCTAGCTGAGACACATAAGCCTCACATTTATCTGTTTCCACAAAGGCAGGTTTGGCTGAAGCTGCACCAGGCCTCCTGGAGGTTATTACACACATTACTAAGTCAGCAAAAGGAAACGGATTTTCACGTTTCAGGTAATTTCCTATAAAACCTGGTGTGGGGATGACAACTTTAGGGAGAGAGCCTGAACAGCGATCTGGGGGCAGTAATTTCTCAAACTGCAAAAGCAAAAGTGATATTTGCTGGAGCTTGTCTGACCATGCCTTAACTCCCCCTTTTTGAAGTGCACAACTAACTTTAGGAAGAAGCGCTGCCATTAAAAAGTCTTTGAAGATACTTTTAAAAACTAAGCTGGGTTGATTATACGATTACACATCTGTGTGAGATTATATCTGATCTCATCTCTAAAATTACAGGGATATCCCAACTGTGAACAATTTTCAATATCAGAAGCAAATGCTAATTTGACAAAACAATAGCTTGCAAGCTGCTAAGGGCATCAGTAATGGGAACTAGGTCCATTATAGTGTAGGTCACCAGCTGAAACCCACCATAACTCAATAACAGGAGCTCTTAGGAACTTGAGTTGATCTAGAGAAGTTCTAGAACCAAATAAAAAATATACTTGTCATTTCAGTTCAGATCCTAGTAGAGCAACTATTACCAGCCCCAAACAAAAAGTGCCAGCTGCTGTTATATCAGAGAAGTACAAACTCTATTTCTCATCTAAACATTTTATACTGTTCCATGTGGAGGCCGGTTCATAGGATTAGATGAAAAGATGTCATCAGTACTGCACAGAAAGTTCTTATTCTGTGGATGAATAATTCAATTTCTGATGTTGCTAATCCAGTACCTTTCAGAAGCACTGGAAATTTAAGTTTCAATTAAGTATGTCTGAAGTAATTTGTTTATCCTTTTGTTTTCTATTCTATTAAACCACTCAATCTATGAGAAATACCCAGAAAGAAAAATTCAGAATGTGAAGGCAAAGAGGGAGGTCTGTTTTGCATTACTTCAGAACTCTTCTGCAATAGTGTAAACATGGTTTTTCTTACACCTTTCTTTTGTCTGGTTTGGGTTTGGCTTGCTGGGATTTTTTTAATAGAAGCTATTTTTTTCAGTTTCCTCACACTATAAATAGGCATCCCTTTTCAAAACCTCATACAAGTAGTAGTGTTCTCTGCGTAAATGTTAATCAGCTTACACAATGTATCATCCTCATGTCCCTTTAATGAGATTAAGCTCCTCTTGCTGAGTGCAAGATTTCCTGAAGTGCTCTATTCTTCTTGCCATTTCTATCTGAGGAAGACCCCACCCTTCCTGTGTCAGGTATTTTACAAACCAATTAAAAAGATAATCCCTGCTCTGGCGGAAAAATTGCTCTTACTGACTCTTTAACACTGAAGGGTGAGTTTCACAGTATGTCTCAAACTAGCACAGTGACTACCACTGCCAAAATGGGAAATCCTCCTTCCTGGCTATTAATTTATCTTCTTTTGGGTCCATCATTGACATTTAAATGTTTGTAAACTAAAATGCTGAAGTCAAACAGTTTGAGTGTACTTACCTACTTCAACACAGCAACGTCTTTTGGCCATTGGAGCCATCCGGAGCAATCCTTGTTGGCTTCTCAGCTGTTCCACTACAATTGTTCCTACGGATACCAGGTGATTTGCGAGGTAGACTTGAAGCTTATTCCGATTTAAAACAGCATTTTTACTTCTCCAATGCCTTTGTTTATTTGTTTTTGCCAAGTGGCATCATGTTACTCCACCAAAAGAGGTATTAACACAAGTGAATGTGCAGTGCAAGGCAGTAGGCAAGGGATGCTTAGGCTACTGCTATGGCTGAAGGAAAGTCAAGTCCCCTGATACTATCCCCAAAAACTATTTATCTGACAATGAAAGCAGAATATTTAGTCCCCAGACCTCAACCACTATGTCTTCATTTAAAGCTGGCAAGTAAAGGAGACAATTTCTTACAAGTATAAGACAAAGAATAAAGCTGTGATGAAGCAATCCAGGTATAACACCACAGTGTGTGCATGTGTGTAAGCCTACTTCAAAATATGCACAAAGAAATAAGAAATACTTCTCTCCTTGAAACAGACAGTAGTCTGATTCTCAGCCATGAGCTGTACTCTACTGATTACTTTGAAGGTCCTGAAATACCAGGAAACTTCACAGCCAGTTCTACAGTTTTCAGTGACCTTGGATATCTCATAGCAGAAATGAGAAAAAAGGAACATGCTGCTCCCACTGGCAGCTCTCAGCAGGATTTCTTCCTCATACCCCAGTCTGCCTCGCCTGATCCCCTCCTCAGCTGGCTGTAGCAGAGCTGAATGCTCTTCACCTCTAAAGCACTTCTTTCTAAGCTAATTCTCTTCTTCTTAAGTCCAGGAAAGGAGGTAATGATAGATCCTTAAACCATTAATCTAAATAACAGCATTTTGGGACCAAGCCTTGAAGGCTGATGACATCCAAACGTCTCTGCATATGGAAAACCCCCAATATTTATAAGAAATCTTACCTTCGTGTTTTCTTTAATCCAGTTTGACACACTGTGCACTTTCTTGCTTTTTCTCAGAAATTTGAGGAATCTTGCACCAGAATGGGAACAACATTAAAGCCTGAATGAAAGATATAAAGCACTCTGCCATGTTATTCATCTTCGTTGTCCTCACTGGGAGCCACAGAAACAAGGTAGATACCCAGTTTGTGATTCTAAGCCACCTAGCAACCATAGCCTGAACAAGGGCTTGGAATGCTCTTCATTTGTCTTCTGTTTCATTTATCTTCTCTGACCCTCCTGGCAACAAGAGAAACAGCAGCTGAAGACACACCCCATTCAGAAACCAGAGACTCCAGCACTAGACCTTGACTAAAAGTTTAAGAGAGATTCTCCCCACAGGTGTCCTGGTTCTCACCTGCCACTCCCTATCTGACATAGGATACAATGAGGTAAACAATGCCATCACATCCCCTGCAGCTCTGAAAAATGGCACAAGGTCTCCCTGCTGGCAAGAAACACAGTCTGTCTCCGTGTACTCCCCGTACAGCACCGGCCAAGCCTGGTAGCTGCAACCTTGGCTCACTACGAGCATGTATCTGTACAAATGCACACCATTAGTGGTGGGTCAGGCATGGAGGCTGTTTGAAACTCTGACACTGGTAACTGGGGAGGAGGCAAGAGACATTCCATTTGGCAGTTTTGGTGGAAGCGAAGAAATTGGTTGCCTCCCAACTCCCTGTTAAAAATACCTGAGATTACTCAAGTGTATTGTCAAGTATGAGATCTAATCATCCAGCACTTCATTTATTCTCAAAGTGCAAGGATAGAGCTTCTAGAAATTCTCACAGAGGAAATGTAAGGGAAAGACCTTTTTTTTTCAGGTAATAAAACCAAAGTCTTGGACTCATCTAGAGACTATACTAAAATACAGATAACAGATGCAACTGTACTTTTCCAGACAATTAATATAAGTCAGGGGATTTGATGCTAAGGGTTTCTCACTTCACCAAGACTAGTTCTATAAAGAGAAGTTAAACTACTTTATGTATATAGGAATAGACTTCAATTGCACTATTAAGAATAACTAGGTTCTTAGCCTACAACTCTACTAATTTCATGGACAGTGGTTCTGGGTTTCTTGCATTTCAGAAACTATTTATTTTTATTTAGTTTACTGATTATTTAACTCCTGTGTTCTTATGTTCAGGAAATTTATTTTGACTTTATTTTCAAAGTTACTTTCCATTCTCCTTTGCTATTTTTGTATATATATATCTAACCTTATAATAGAATATGAAAATAAGTGCCTGCATATTTTTTTCACCATACTTATCAGCGCCTTTTTTCCTTTGGATGACAATTTTTTCATGAAAAAATGAAGCAAGATGGTGTTGAATCAGTCTGACAGCATGACTACTTCCCAGTATTTTAGACAGGACAAGCAAACCATCTTCAGTTCCAAAGGTCTGCAAGCACTAAGACCAAGAATTAATTTGGTGATGGCGAGAAAACAATTCATTTTATCATGTGCTGAAAAGATCCACCAGTCTATTGTGTAACTTTCAGATAGGGATCAGAGGCTGTCCATCACCGCATCTGCCTTTCATTCAGCAGGCTTCTAACGTCCTACAAACAGTAGAACAGCTGGGAGCCAGCCAGCCTTGAGGCACAGAGCTGGGTGCTGTTAGGGCATTGCACAGTCTTTCCCAGAAGTTTTGCTGAAGTGCTCTTGAATAGGAATGGTGAAAGGTCATGAGTCAAAGAAGTAGCTGCTGTTCTGCCAGGAATGATCAAAACCATCTCAAAGTATAACTCTTTATCCTGGTGAGGTTTTGCAGATGACTGCCAGGTCTGCAAAACCTCCTCCCTAATCAATTGAAAGCAGCAAAGATCTTGCTCGCTGACAATTCTGATGGAATGAATGCCAACAGAAGGAAATTCCCTATGTGGTTTCCATTACATCAGGTGCCCATTAGAGCCTTTAATGGAATAATGGAAAGTTTTGTCAAAAATTTTGCCTTTGCAAACATCTCCTATCAGTACTGGTAAACAAATAATTTTCACACAAAGACACTTTTAAACTTATTTCCCAAACCATTTTGGAAACATATTAATTCATTTGAGTTTACAAAACTTGAAAACTTTGGAAAAGTCTTTCCATTATTTTTAATTAAAAATGCTTAAAGAACTGCAAAATAACTACATTCCAAATATTTCTAAACCAAGAACAGTAATGTTTTGATATTTTTGATAAAAATGGGTTCTCAAATTCTGATAAATTCAAATATTGATGTAAAGTTGGTCTCCCAGAAAGGCCTCATTTTGTAACTGGGAATTTTGTTGACATTTTTTCCTTGGGTCAGTGCTTCCATTGTTGCTGCAGCTAAGACAACTGGAAATTGGAAACCCATTTGTCATGTGAAGTTGCTTTCTAAAATAAAAATACAAGCAAGCTACTATGACCAGTCTTTCCATCTCCCCAAATGAGCTCATTGATCTCTCCATGGAAATGAATGCCAAAGACCAACATTATCCAATGGTCAGGGTACGAGACTGGAAGTGAAACTACATTTTATCCTCACAGGTCTGTCTTAGTTTAACTCTATTTGACAAGAAACATACTGTGCCCATTCCTTAATGTGCTCACCTGCAAAACATCGTGATAACCATATATGTATGAAAATGATTGGAACACCTAAACATATATGTGAAACTTATGCAAAGTATTCCTTTGCCTCTGGCTGCGATGTCTTTCATTTCACAATTATTTTTTTAGTCAATCAGCAACTTTAAACTAAATTAGAAAGAGATTAAGAGCTCTCGTAGTCTTTAAGTTACCAGAATTTCCTGAAAATTGTTGAATCAGCAGAAAGAGGGCCACCAAACGGGCACTCCCACCCTGTCCTCACGGCCCCTTCAGGGAAATGGTACAGTGTGATCCCAACAGTTACAAGGTCTGCTTGTCCTCCTGATCCTGCAGCTGCTGTGTACATCGTATCTGACCTACCTACACAAACAGAGCTGCATCTCAGCCATGGCACATGCTGTTTTCTCTCATACAGGAGAAAGCTAAGGATATTGTGGGATGTAGGGGGAGAATTTAGGAGAGTCACTACTCAGTAAGGCAGCTAGGATTTCTGTCCTTAATTATTAAAGGTCACATAGGACACAATTGCATAAGAAAGCGGCTTTGTTAGTTCCTCTGCTTATGGAATAGCTTATTACCAGAAATTGCTCATGAACTATCAATAGCTTCAAACAGAAAATCAATTTCTTCTTCTTTCCCTTCCTCTTTCCCTCACTCTTATATAGTAGGACTAGATGGAGGCCTTCAGGTAGAAGCTATGTCCCCATCAATGGTGTGTTTTCAATTAATCTTTATGTCATGTTTGTGGTAGGGTTTTCACTCCAATTATCACATTTCAACTAAACAGGCAGTAACTTCCAATTGAAGGGTGGCAGTTCATTACATTACATAGTTCTATTACCTAATATAGTCAGGCTTACCCTGAGCAAAAAACACCCAATGTTTTAGGGAGAACCTGGCAAGAAAGTGACTCCTATTTAAATTAAGGTAATGCAACATTTGTGTAAATGCTAGCTTAATCTCCTGTTGTTTCAGCTTATTTTAAACCACTTGAAACTGGCATATACCTGACTGAAATAAAGTGTCCCTGTAGTAGTTTGCACTCAGTTAAATTGGTTTTAAACTGACTTGATCTAAACAGTGAGGCTTGTTAATGTACACAGATACTGAGTATTTTCCAGCATTTAAACTAGAAGGATAAAAGTATCTTGTCTAAATTTGCCCTCTTTGAAAAAGGAAACCAAGTGAACTGCAAAAAACCCCCTTTTCTAGCTTTAGGTATAGAAAAGCTCTGATGCTAATGAAACAAATAGTTGTATCTCTGGAGAGACTTTATTTTAGTAGTGATACTTCTGATCCTTATTGTCCTTATTTTGTTATTTACCAAGTACTCTCTGGCTGTTGGAGATTATTTTTGGAGGTGTTGGTTGATGAGAAGCTCCACATGACTCAGCAATGTGCACTTGCAGCCCAGAAAGCCAATCCAATCCCAGACTGCATCCAAAGCAGTGTGGCCAGCAGGACAAGGGAGGATGATTCTTCCCCTCTGCTCTGGTGACACCCCACCTGGAGCGCTGCATCCAGCTCTGGGGCCCCAGCACAGGAAATACCTGTGGATCTGTTGGAACAAGTCCAAAGCAGGGCTACCAAGATGATTACGGTGCTGGAGCACCTCTCCTGTGAAGACAGACTGAGAGAATTGAGATTGTTCAGCCTGGAGAAGAGAAGGCTCCAGGGTTAGAGGGAAGGATACAGCAATGTCAAGACAGGAGCCCAGTTCTTTTTATTTCAGCAGGATTACAAGAAAAATATTTTATCTTGAGAGACACTTCAAGTATGTCTTTATCCGATGGCAGTGAAATAATCCCTCAGTACATTATCTGACAGAGGGCTTCCAAGTTGTGGCACAATGTAATAGTAACTGAATTTAGAAATTCTGGTAACTATTGCATAATTTTTTAATAAATTTTGCTTTTATTAGCTAGTGTATATTTAGCACCAGGACAGTCATAAATAAAGCTATTTAGAGGATTATGTAGTTTCATGTTAATCAGTCATCTTTTCCCTTGAAATCTGCATTGCATGTTTTATTGGTTTCTCTCATCACTTCACAACATGGATGAAGCAGTTATTTCCATAATAGCCTCATTATGTTGCATTAGGAAAGAAGATCTAGAGAAATTATGTTGAATCTCATTGTTATGTTCCATCAGTAGTAAAGACATAGAGAAATTGGACACTTTAAGTCACCCACAGTCTGTGAGAGCACAGGGTGAATGGCTGAAACTGGTGAACGAAGGTTAAAAACTTGAATCCAAATCATTCTCATTGTACCTCAGAAACTCTTTTTGTCTTGTCAATGGTCAGCTTCTGATGTCAAGGATGAATCAACCAAACCACTTTTGTCTTCCTCTGAACCTTTTTCTCCATTAAAAAAAAATGAGATGGCACTGCTTTATGGTAGTTCTGTTGCCATGTCCCCAAAGTAAGTAAAACCAAAATACTTAAAACCTCCAAGAAAATGGCTCTTCAAAACAGAAGCTCTCAATCTTTTCAGACCAGGACTGTCTTTAATTGCAGTCAAGTCCTGAAAGATTTCACTATGCTACCTACTCCCAGTTCTTAAAAATTGTTTGCACCTTAGCCTCTAGGAAAACAGATGCCCCAGGACAAATACTTTCTTCAAATCCTGCACCTAAGCTTCCAGCAAAATATCCTATAATTCCCCTACTCTTAGACAGTTTTCTACACTCTTAGTTGAGCCCACTGAACAGTCATGCATTTCCTGATGTGTTCCATCAGGATTGCTGCCTGGTCCTCCAACTCTGTAGGGAAGCTCTGAAAAAGACACTTTTATGTCTCACAGATATTAAGAGCCAATCCCTTTAGCTGCCTCTAGCCCATGAGTCTCTGCTCCCACAGGCAACACATCTCTGTCTCTGGAGGCTGGTGCTGTCTCCATGGTGAATCTATCCTATCAAGGGGACTGGGAAATATGGAGTAAAACAGCCACCCATGCACCAACAATGCACTGGAGCTAAAACCACAGCATTTGGCTGCCTCCCATTGACCTGGAGTAAATGTGACACACTTCACATGGTGCGAGGGAGAGGAGAGGAGAGGAGAGGAGAGGAGAGGAGAGGAGAGGAGAGGAGAGGAGACAAAGGTCAATGACATGTTCTTGGGGTGTGCCTCCAGTGTGCCTTTCAAGCCCATAGGGCTGGCCTAGTATCATCATCATCCTATACCAGAAAGAACAGATTCAGATGCAAAGAATCATCTCCAGATAGTTTGGGACCATTCTGTTGCTGCAGATGCAGTGCATCTCTTACTTAGTGCCAGTAATAACAACTTCTAATGCTGGTTGTTGGAATAATTAAAAATAAGAAAAATATATTCTTTGAAATGCTAATTTTGTGTTACAGTTAATTTTTGTTTAATGGTATTTTAGAAGATCTAGTATTTAAATTTAATTAGTTAATATAATTTTTTCTCTAACTTCTTCTCAATTGCAATATCAATAGCATTGCTTCTGGGGAGTTCATCTTTTCCAACTTATTTTAGTTATGCTGATGAATAGGATTGCTAGAAATCACTACATTTAATACCATTACTTGATTACTTTTAAAAGTATAACAGCAGCCCAGAAATATCACTGATGTCCTCACCAGCAGAGATGTGAAAATACAATTTTTATTTCTAAAGCCTTATCTGTTCATCCGTCATCCTCTTAATAGCTGAGAGTTAAACACCAGCCAATTAACCTGCAGTGCAATTCTCCATTTATGATAATGTTTAACATCTTACCATTTACCTTGATGTCTCTGCTTGTTGAAGCTTCTCTCAGCTCTCTCCTACAGCTTTCATTGAATGGCTTATATTTTGTTCCCCATGGCTTGTGTTTAGCCTTGTTTCCTAATATTTTCTAACTGCAGGCAATCTATCAATCCTTACTTTCGTCCCCCATTTCTCCCTCCAGTAACTTTAGAACTTGTCCAAAGTCTATCATTTTTTACAGTCTGCATGTGCACAGCTTAGAGCTCACCACAGTGTGTTCATCTACTTGCCAAAATTGTAGAGAACTGTGCAAGACAAAAAGGTGTTTTTGTTACTGCTGACTGTTGTGGGAGGTAGTGGTTTTGCAGTGAGAGTGTAAAGAAAGATACAAAAGAATTTTCTTGTAGATTATTGGATTATTTAGATACATATTTTGTAGTATAGGTATTAATATAGACATATATATACACATCTATCTCACAGTTGAGAAAATAAGTGCATCAATAAGATGTATATATCACGGGGGAAATGTATTTCCCAAATAATGACAGTAATTTCCTAGTGCAAGCAGGTGACAAAGCCAGCTGGTAAATCTTTGCCACAGACAATAAGGTTAGGCAGACTTTTTGATCTCAGGATGATACAGCTTTTTAACAGTAGCAGCTGCTGGAAAAAAAGGCAGCCTCCTTGGCAGCCTTTGATGATATGGACTAGCATGCATTATAAGAAATTTGTTTAGCATTCTTGATCCATCAAAAACAAGGCAGAACATAAGTATACAGAGGAATACCAAGTTAAATTTGTGCCAGAATTCTGAAATGCAGTTGGTCTGCCCTGTTCCGTTCTGTTTCTGCTTGCACAGGTGTAGTAACATTAAAGAGAAAGATGGGAGAAGACAAATGAAAACCATAACTTTTCAAACTGATGGAAGATTTGGCAAAGCCTACCTGCAAGAACTTTGCCACACTATCTGACCTGGAAATACTTGCCCTTCAGTAGCCAGACCAGTGGTGTAGAGTTGAGACTACGTCTCCAGGGCCATAGAAAGATATCCAGGTATTGTCACATGCGGACAATGTTCTTTAATGATAACAGTGCACAGGGAATTCAGGGTAACAATGTAAATATAACCCAACCAGCAGAGAGAACATTCTGAAGGCAGCTAAAATATCTTTTATGCTGTATTACAGATATGCAATTATTTCTAGAATGTGAAGTGGTGAAGCAAAGGAGTCGAGAATCTCTGGCTGATTTTAAATTAGTTAGCTGAGATTCTGGTAAGAGCGTAGCTGTGGCAACCCAAGATACTCTTGGCTAAAGATGCCAGGAGCTGGGCAAACTTGGGAATTTCAGCTCTCTCCTGCCAAGATAACATCATGTAAAGCACCTACCAGATTGCTACGGTCCTTGTCTGAAGGAGGCTGCATAGCTACATGACTGCAAGAGTGTTACATGGTGCAAGGGAGAGAGGGATGGGCAGATCCAATGCAGCAGTAGTTTCAGTCTGGATGATCTCCTCAGTGAAGACTGGTGAGCAGGGGGCTGCACAGATTTCTCCAGATCCAGAGCTGATACTAGACACAAAGAGTAGGTTTATGTTTCAATTAACAAGATTGTCATAGAGGGTCCTAGTATGGTTTTATAAATGTGGTATTTATTATGAGAGGAAGATGGAGCAGATTTTAATTTCCAACATTAGCATGAACCTGTCCAAGACAGTGCTAACACAGTGCTTACAGCATGTTAAGGCCTGAGTCCAAGCACACATGGTATAGCTGAAAACTTAAGTAAGCAAACAGTGGTATATAAGGTTATTTCAGAGACCTTTATGAATTCACTCTCATCAAAATGACAGACTGAAGAAAGCAACTGAAGAGCTTTCCAGTTTTAGAACTGATCTCTTAAGCAACCACTAGAAAGTATAAAGTAATTTACTAAGTGAGAACTTACTATGATTTAATTGCACTGATAATGCAACATTACAAGCATTTTGAAATCTGCCTTTATCAGTGGTGGAAGATAAAAAACAGAATGGGAGACTCATGCCATGAACTCCTCTATCTCTGTTCAGACACAGCTGCTACACCCTCTCTTATTTAACATTTCCTCTTTCTAGTGTCTGTTTTTTCAGATTTTCCTCGGATCTCCTAGATACCTGTGGCTACCTTGCTTTTTGTACTGAAAATGTTATGTTTTCTGCAGATCATTATCTGTATCAGTATCAGAGGTACCACAACATTAGGCAATAAGACTTCTGCAAAACTAGATCAAGTATCTTATTTTCTTCAGGGCTTAATACATGTTGAAATGTATAATATTATTGCCAAGGTTTTAGGTTTTAGTTAAAAGATGAAATAATTCCAAACACACTGCTTTTCTCTTTGCACTTATGTTCTTCTCTATTTTGATTTTTTAGCAGGCCTTTACCTTTCACTTTACCATATATACTTAATTCTCCTTTTTTTCTCACTCACAGGTGGACTTTATTATGCAACCATTAATAGTAATGTACCTATATTGTAGGACTTTACCAAATATCTGGAAGCTAGTCAAAAGAGATTTTCTTACCTTTTTGCAGAATTTGTATGTTTCATAACAGACTGACGGGGTTTGGGAAACTTGAGAATCTCTTTTGGGGTGAATAACGTAACTGAGAAGTCTCTCAGCTTACTCTCAATAAAGGATTAATGAATGGCAAGGATTTCTCATTTTTGTTCTCTCAAATCTAACTTGGAATTCTAACCTTATAAAATAAAGGGATTTCACTGGTGTAGTTTTTGGCTTTGCAGAAAGATCAGAGACAGAATCAAAGCTGAAATAGGTGCACAGTAAGTATTTAGTTCCAAGTGGTAAAAAAACCCCACACACATGCGGCTTTCCAGTTCTGATTCTTCAGCCCAGATGAGCACAGAGGAATGTGGGTGGAACTTGCCCTTCTGCCAAGGGTATTACCTAAGCCCTATTTTGATGAGGATTTAAGTGGTGCATAGGCCTTGTGCTGCATGGGGGTGAAATGGAAAATCACAGAACCATCTGTAGACCTTCCTTCAAATCAAGGCAGCGGAGCAACACAACTTGATTTCCAGGACTGAGAAGAAGAAAATTAACTGCACTCCTGTCCCAGAAGGAAAGCAGCTGAGTGGTTACAGAACTACTTTGTGCTCTTCTAATTGTCATGTTGCTGTAACTGGGGCAAATGCATCTTGCCCATTCCCATCTAATTGGCTCAGAGATGGTCTCAAAGTAAAGGAAATCCTAGTTTTGCTTTTCCTCAGCAGTTGTAGCCTAAAAGGTGTGTCTGTATTTTAATATAATTCCTAATGAATCCCAGAAACTGTTTCAATGCTATGTTGCAAAAGATTAAAAGAGAATGTCTGAAGGGGATAATGTGAGCATGGGAGAATTATATTTTAATAAAATGGATCCCACCTATAAAGGAGGCCTGTAACAGTGTCCATCTGGACAAATCAAATTTAACTCTCTGAGAAGCAGTGTTAAATTTGTTTGATGCAATTGGTTAAAAGAGAGAGCGGAAGACCAGGAAAATCCTTCTCGCACTAGGAGAAAAGACTTGGAGGATTAAGGATTTGTTAGTACACAAATTACAAAATACCTCTTATTTGCTGAAGAATAGAAAAGGATCTTAAATCCTGAAATTTTAAACAAAAGCTGTCACTGATCATCCTAGATAGGCAAAGAGTGGGGGAGTTGCTGGCACTGCTGATTCAAGTGTTTCCCAGAGACCAAAGATGAGCTGGGAGGAGCAGAGAGGAAGAAGTATACTGGGCATTCTTGCTATGCATTTCCTCCAGAAAAGGTGAAGCCCCACCACTTAAATATCTGATCAAAAGCCTCAAGCTCTTTTTTTTTTTTTTTTACCACAAACCAAAATAGTCTCATCCTAACAGGCTATTACACATGCAGATAGGTTTTAGAGCCTTCTACAGGGCTCAGAATAGCTGCTGAGGAGGAAAATAGTTTGCTCTCAAATACACTCTCACTCTCTTTTATTAAAAAAATACAAGGAAACGTTGTTTCTTGCCAAGGAAAGAGGTTAGTCAGCTGAAAATGAAGCTCTCCAGGCTGCACCCTCACATGTTTCTGCTTGTGCAGCCCAAGCACCTGCAGTCACAGCTACCAGAGGCTTCGGGAGGGAAGTGGTCTTTGGTCCCCCCATCCAGAGCTGTGCCCCGCAGTCCCACTCTCATGCACCCTGCAGGCACTATCTGTGCCTCCCTTGCCTTGTCAGGCTGGGCTCAAAAAGTGGCTGGGCAAGCAGATAATCATCCTCGTGGCTGGGAGATGAAGGATCAGCCTGACTCAAGGCTTTCAGCCTCGCATGCTTCAGCCGCAAGCGTGTTTATGTCATGTTCTGCTGCCCAGAAGAGTCAACACACCTAAGGAACAGGGCACCTGGAACTGTCCTGTAGGCTCCAGTCAAAGAGGTTGGGATCTGGTCCCTGAAGGATCAGGAGGTGCACAGCTCACAAATCAATAGTCTGATTCAGCTCTGTAGGAGGAGACCTAACTTGTGTCTCACTCCGGGCATGCCAGAGAATATCCAAAGTTCCAGTGGTATCCAAGGAGCAGGAAGCAGTGCTTTATGTAGGTGTTAAATATTGCTTGTTCTTGTGTTAAAGCCCTAGGAGACTTACCTTGTCAATGAGTAGGTGGTAGCCAATAAGTGTGTTACCTATAGAAAATATACACACCAAAGGGTTTGCATCTACCAAAGCCTCTGAGAGAATGTTTGTGCTATTGAGAGAAACCATGACTCAAGTGTGTGTCAATACAACATCTCTCCATGGCATAGGAAAAACTAGTTTTGTGCAGTGAGGAAAGTGAATTTCATGAGAAGGAAATTTCTCTAACACAAATGAGTGACCATAGTTTGGCACATGTCTCCAGTTACACTGTTCCTCAGAACTGAAATTAGCTTCAATATCATAAAAAAACCCAATTGCTGTGCAGAAAAAAAATAGTTTAAGTTAGTCACATCTTCCACAAAGATAATAAAGCTGAGAATGATTCAGGTCACATAATCAACAAGTCTGAAGTAAGCACAGACTTTCTGCAACCTGTTCTTTCTATCACTGACTATACAGAGTTTCTCTTTAGAGATAGTGACTATTTATCTAGGTATATTAAATGAAGAAAAAACATATTTACTATACTGCTGGCTACTAAAATGATCCTCTTATAATCAGAATATTATTAGTACTATTTCTGTACCCCATGTGTCTAACTTTTGATAATCTAAAAATTAGCAGAAAAATTTAAGGTGAACACACATCCTTCAGAGATTAGTTTTGGGGATAGACTGTTTGTACCAAAGTAGGTTAAGAGCTGAAGGACTATGTTCAGCATTATGGGCCTCCATCACTGATTTCAGCTGCTGATGTTCTTTTACATGCAGCTGAATACAGTGGTGCTGGACTAATGGTGTGAGGCGGTGAGCTTAGAGGTCTGATTAAACTTTAACAATTCTATGATTCTCAGTAGTGTGTTTATTCTTTTAAGAGAACTAGTGTTGTATCTCCTTGTTCTTGCTGTTTGGGATGTGTACCATGGCTAATACAAAATTCTGTTGTCTCAGCTTTTTCTCCTGCTTGTCTGTCCAGGCTGTTAGCTAAATTTTAGCATTTCAGTAGGAGGACAACCTCCAAATACTGTTGATTTGGTGATGAGATTGATGACATACTTGGAGACCAATTAGTGGAAAAGACTGAAAATATATGCATTTATGAAGGACTGTTACTTGAATCTAACCTTTCATATTAAAGGAGGACTCTTGTTCTGGCAAGCAAAATTGAGTTGGTGATTAATAATGCAAGGATGGTTACCGAGGGCAATACTTAGCTCATATGAGTGATCCTTATTAGGAGAGACTGGAAAAGAAAAATTCAAATGGGATAAGTGCAGCTTAGTGCTTCTGCTGAAAGCATTACTGTTGCAAAGAGAAATCTCCCATATTTATATTTGTGTTTTCTTTCATTTGCCCGTGGCCACACCAGTTAGGTGTGAGATCTCGTCGGACCTGGCAAAGTGAGCAGAGTTCAGCAAAGTGAACCAGAGTTCACTTAAGTGTACAGAACTTAAGGGTAACAAGAACTTAAGGGTAACAAGAAATGATGCTTCTGCATTTTTCAGTGGCAATGTTTATATTATGACAGCACTGACTCTCTGGATTGCTTTGATAGCCACAGCATTGATGTGCAAGTGATGCCAAATAAGAAAGAGTTCCAAATTTTGTATCATTGCAGTTATTAATATTGCTGTTATTGTTATTGTTGTTGTTGTTGTTGTTACTATTGAAAATTCCAAGGCTCTTTTTCAAGTGGATATTGGCCTTCAATAGCAAGATAAGACTCTGCTAATATTGTTACTTTTGCAGAAAGGAGGAGATTACATCCTTGTACCCCTCAGGTGGCACAGAGCAGAAGATGCAGCCCTGCAACAGTAGGTGTACATTTTTGCATTCGGAGTTATGGGGAAAAAAACTAAGCAAGAGCATAGAGATAAATGAAGAATGAACACTAACAAAGCAAGTGGATAAATGTTTGAAACAGAAATCAAGGTAAGCAGCACATTAGTCAGTCATACCTGGGATCTGTTTTTCTTTGCCAACGTTGCAGATACATTTTAATTTCACAGTCATAAGATATAGGACTATGCCTGAATTTCTTATGTAAATTCAAAGATATTGATATGTCTATGTATGTGTTCTAGTCAACACTATGCTGTCCTTTAAAAAGACAGATGATCCACAGATGATTTTCAGTATATTTTTAAACACTCCAGTTATTTAAACCAATGCCAGTTATTTTACACTCTTTTGATTTAAAAAAGTCTCAAATTCAAACCATGACTGTTTAAAAGTTTTACCCTATGCTTAGTGAATTTTGTGAGTTTTAGCATTTATTTAATTTGAACTGGAGTAAGCCCTAAATGCAACTGTGCTCACTGTAGCACTGTTAGACTTGAAGGGCACTTCAGATCAAAGTGAGCAACATACAAAACTGCAAGATAAAAATTCCAACCCATTGTTTTGCCTCCAATTATTTTCTCTTGCCAGAGTACAGGGAACAGATATTTTACCATAGTTTTGTTACAGTATAAGGTATTCTGTAAGGTATCTTGAATGCAGGGTGTCACACACAATTCAGAGGAGAATTGTAACTTTGTGTTGGTAGAATAAGCTAGAATCTCTTAGAACAAACACTCATAAGCCTAACACAGAAAGATATAATAAGTAGGTCAAGTTCCACAAAATTATTTAACATCTCTTCTGTCCTTCCTACCTCTAAAAAGATATAAACTAACATAATATGTTACTGTTTGAAAACTATCTGTAATTCAGTAGTACCGGAGTAAAATGTGCAGCATTATGTTCAGCTTTTAAAAATACGGACAACATGTCAGTTGAAATGTATCTGAGGTTCAGAAATATTTTTAAACATACCTGGCTACAGCTTGTTTGGATCATTTTAATGACCAGTAAACTTTATTATCATTTTTGTGATGCCTTAAAACAATTCCAATTTTCAAATGCCCAATGCCTCCTGCTTTCTGAAAATGTGGCTCCCTCAAGCCAGCAGAACATAGAAACTTCAAAAAGTGAATGAAAGTTCAGTTTATAGTTCCCATATGTCTCCCTTACATGCAGATTCTCAGGATTAATATTCTAAAAACCTTTTAACCAGAAAGGAGCTACCCCATGAGGTTTATCAATCCCAAAACCAGACCATATGCTTCTCTGGAAAATAAATATTTCTAGCTAGCTTGTGGAGGAATAGACAACTCAGCCTGAAAAGACACTCTAACATCAACTGTAAAGACAGGCATCTTTTTAAGACTGTAACATACAGGCTTTATCCAGGAAGGGGGTTTTGGTCATTTTTAATGGTATAGAGATGGTCTATCATAAAATTTAATCTTGCTTTTGCTGGTGTAATACAGAAATGATACCACTGAAATCAGTAGGATCAGTCTGCCTATATATGTATAAAAAATGGTCCAGTCATGAAAATGTTTATTTCTTTTTCCTCTCAGTACAGTCTGACAGATGATAATGGTAACAAGGTCCTTGCCTTTTCAGGTGATAAGATTTAAAAAGTAAGGAAAAAAATCCCCATGAAATCATTAAAATAATAAGCTATGGTTAAGGTTTCAGTTTGTCTTCACCTTTCTGTCAAGGAAAAGCCTAGAACAAAGAGCTTTGAAGGCAACTGGCAACAAGAGTGGAACCTCACAAAATTTTAGAGGAAAACCACAACTATCCCGTTTTAGTAGCATATCAATAAAAATAACCAAAATTCCAATGGTTTACTTCAATCCTTTTCAGAGTTTGGTTACAAAGATAAGTTACCACAGGGTAAGCAAGGATGATAACTTGTTTCACAAAGGTGAAAATGTCAGATTCGTATATCATTATTTCATTTATCCATTGCAGCATAAAGCAATGTAATTTACCTCTTTTACCAAAGCACAGACTACCTAACATGTACTGAATAATACATGTGTGCACCCTGGCAGTTAAAACACAGTAATAGAAAGACTTTAAATTTGTATCATTGTTTCTTCTCACCTGTAACTTTCTCACCAGAGTGTATTTTGCAACCTCTTTACTAATTTACTGTCCCTTATTCACTAAAGTGTCCTCTCGTACAACCGCATGAAGGAATAAATGTTTCTGATTCCTTTCGTCTTTCTTACTCTTTCCCTCATGGCTAATTTGTAATATTTGTTTGCCCTTTCCTGTGTTTAGATCATCTTCCACATCATCATTTGCACATTAGCACTATATACTTTTTCTTCAAAACAGCACTATAGATGTTACATGACCTCAGAAAGGCAATAGTTCTTGGATTATTTTTGTAAATACAGATTTTATCCGTCTTGGTTTTCTGGGGCTTGTGTTATACAAGTTCTAATCTGTTTGAACCCCTGCATGTTGCTGCTTTCGACCTCTTTAAGGATGTTCAACTAATGGTATACCAGAGAGCATTTTGCAGATGTACATGCCTCATATGCCTATCCTCTATCTGGAGATGCTGTGTAGCATTTTAAGCCTGATGCTAAGCCCACTTTGCTATATCCTGAAGTTCAACAGAGCATTTTACACCAAGCACAGAACTGCAGCAACCACAGCTACTCAACATGCAACCTCTATAGCTGGTTAACTCAGGTTGTAAGCAACACTTGTGCAGACTTATCTGAATAGGATTAAGAGGAACCTCTTCATTTAGCTTTATTATCAATTAATTTTTTCATATTTTCATTACATTTTACTTTTGATTCAGTACTTTAACAGAAATGTAACTCAATTTACATTCACGTTGTTGAATCTAAGCTTGACTGTCCCCTACATCACTCCCCTCAAACTGCCAACCTGTAAAGCTCAGTTCTTTGAGACAAGTTAGGGTTTGGGTTTGTATGTACCTTTTGGGAATGGATGGAAGTAAAAGGTCATTGCAACCAAAGGAACATCTCTTGCTCCATACCAGCTGTTTCTACCAGCTGAGGGTAAAATTGTCTGCTGATTCCAGGGCTCTGCCTCCCCAGGCAAGGTGGGGAGAAAAAACTCTTGAGACCCAAATACAATTCTCCCTATCAAAATGCTTCTCTGTGTCATACTGGTAATAGGAAATATCCAGTTCAAATTAATGGAAACTTCAGAAATTAAGGAAAACTTAATTTAACTCTAGAGTCCTCCATCTCTCTCTTGTAGAAGAAATTTCTCAATGCTAGTTGAGTAGAAACACCTTGTTTCAGTTCTGCTGGTCTTCCAGAAGAAGAAATAGAACTTCCCAAGCAAGCTTCCATGGAAATTACTGTGTCCACTCACCTCACTCTTCTCTCCTGTGATCAGAGCCACATTAGACAGAGCAGTGACTGTCCAGAGGACTGACTGTACTTGAGTTTAAACCCTGGCTTAAAATACAGTGCAAAAATCATTTGCCAGGAGTCACACAGAATACTAAAATCACCTTCACATCCATCATCCGCAATAATTTTCTGGATATCTAATTAAAAACCCATTTCCTAGACTCTGAGAAATACCAATGATTCTCAGAGATGAAAATATTAAAAGTTAAATAAATAGTAGGTAAATAATCAGGTTGTGATACCTTATACAATATTCCCCCTGTCATATAAAATGTATGCAATTTATATTTGTCAGGAGTCTGGAAACTGTGGAAAAATAACTGAAACTGAAATAACTCATCTCAGACATTGCTCCTGTTGCACAGTCTGCAGCAGAGGAAGACACACCAGAGGAGGCTCAGTCTGCTATTGAGATGCAAAATTATTAACTCAAGGTATTCCTCATCTACTTTGTGCACAAATTACCCACTGGCTCTAAGACCTTTTTATTTATGTAATTTGTGTTGATTTATATATCTTCCAAAAACATGTGACATCTGAATTTTCACAATGTACTTTGAATTGTCTCTATTAATTAAAACTATTTTGGTTTCATATTACTCTATTTTTTAATGCTGTGGCTTTTTCTCCCTTCCCCAAATGTATCCTATTCATGTAAGTCTCAGATGTTTTTAACTGTCTTTAAATTATTCTAAGTACAGAGTTTGAGTTTTAAGTAAGTATCAGATCAAGTGATGAGAGAATATCTGTTCTAGTTCAGTGTTGTTTTCTGTGCACAGAGTGAGTGCAGAAGACTTGATGAAGCTGCCAGTTTAAAGAGCTGGGAGATGAGAAAGGTGCCTGTAAAGGGGGACTTCTGATGTTGTTTCTACATGAGCAAGTAGTGTGGACATGTTGAGTGGAAGAGCTGGAGCTGAAAAGCCAGTAACCACTCTGTACAGGTTTCAGGGCTTATGGATCATGGTGTAAGCAGGGCAAGCACAGCTCTGGTACTTCTATACCCATTTCTGCACTCTTCATTCCACTCATTGTTTATGAGGTACAACCGCGAGAAAGACCTGCCCAGGCATGCTGTGCACGAGGTGCTGAGGGCAGCTTCTCCATTATCAGATGAGGTGCTTCCACCACCCTTTCTAGAGAGTGCTTAGAATAAGTTCAACAGTGTGAAACTGAGGGAAGAAAAAGACCCTTTTGAAGCTCTGAGCAGAAGTTTGGGGAGGATCAAAAAGTGGTAAACTGGATGGGTTTGAAGCCCAGTTTGCACTCTCAAAATAATGAAAGAAAGAAAAGATCTAGTGAGACAGACTTGAGGATATCTTTTATTGATAATGCAGACATTTGGACTGTCTCCAAAAGTCATTACTTTGACAACCAGAGTCCATAAATTTTAAACTATAAATGTATTTAAAAATACATTTGATATTGTCTGTTATTTTTTACTAGCACTAGCAAACATTTACCAGTCTGTGCTTTATGACATATTGTTATAGCACATTCATCATGTAATTTCTTAATCAACATTTGTTTGGAGAGGTTCTGACACTTACTTTTGGTTTGCCCCATCAATCTTATTTGGAAAGATTAGGAAACAACGTCACAATCAAAATAATACCAAAAAAATTACCTATGCCTTTGCAGCATTTGACGTATATTATGTATACAACAAATCTCCAAAAATATCATCCTGACATGAAAGAAACAAAGCAAAAGGATGACCAAGAAAGGCTTGATTCAGAAAATCATGTGTTAGCCAAATTTTTTCAGCCTAAAAGCAGTCATGAAATTCATCATGGAGACTAAAAAAAAATCCTCAGTATGTAAAAAAAATACATATAGGTTTGGCCTAAGGTAGAATCAAGGTGAGCGCATATTAATAGTTTTAACATAGACTCTGTTAATAGGAAACTGTTGCTTCATATTTTCTGCTGGGTTTGTCATTCATTCATTAAGAAAAAAAAAAGACAAGATTTGCTGCAGCACGTACATTGCCTAGCTCAAACACAGTGCATTAGGAGACTTGGATATTGCTGGCAACACAGTTTTTCTAGAGGACAGCTCAATTAGTGTGCAAGCAAAGATAGGAGGACTACTCAGCAGCAAAAAGATTGAGTTATGAAACAATTATGAAAAACACCTAGCAATAATTTCAGCAGTTGCAAATCAAGTATTATCTTAAAAGGCAAAGGAACAAAAGAAGTAATTCAGTTTTCATATCTGCTCTGGGCACCAACCCAAGAGCATGTGCATGGTAGCACTGGGTCTGTGTAGCCCAGAATCCACTTTCGGATGGTTGCCAAGAGCAGGTGGAGGTCTGAAGCTCAAAGATAGTTTTTCTGCAGCACATTTTCTGGCTTTCTTGTGGAGACTTGGGTTCACGTCCTGCTCTTGACATCTGAATTTAACAGACGTAATCCCTCCTACTAGTGGCAGTTTTTTAGGTACACACCAAGGTCGGTGATCAAAAGCAGATGGCTGGGGAAGAGTACAGAAATGGAACAAGCATATGCTTTTCTAAATACTCTTCCAGCAGCCAGCAATTTGAGGAAGCATCTGGGAGACAACATGACTGGGGAGCCTATAATGCTCTCTCTGGGAAAGCAGCATGGTTAGGGGCCCGTCCCTGTGCCTGTACATAAATGCACACAGCCTGGGAGCAAACAAGAAGAGTTAGCAGTTCATGCAGTTGTAGACCTGTGACCTCATTGGGATTACAGAGACATGGTGGCATAGCTCACGGGTTGGGAATGCTGCAGTAAATGGATACAGGCTTTTCAGGAAAGACAGGCTGAGACAGCAAGGAGGGGAGGTTATACTCCACACAAAGAAGTGGCTAAAGTGCAGGGAGCTTTGCCTTGGACTAGGTGAAGAACCAGCTGAGACCTTATGACTAAGAACCAGAAGATGGACCAACAGAGGTGATGCTGTGGTAAACATGCCAGAGACTGCATGATCAAGAAGAGGAAATATATTAGGATTTCTTTAGACATCCAGAAACCTCGTGATTGCACATCTAGGTGCTCAGCCACCCTAATGCCTGATGGAAGGACAATAAGGATAGGTAAGCAACCCAGGAGGTTTCTGGAACATATCAATGACACCTTTTTGACATAGGTTATAGTGGAGCTGCTTAGAGAAGGTGTTTTCCTGGACCTCATACTCACAGGCAAGTTACTCATATAAAGATGAGCTGACTTAGCTGCCATGATTATAAGATCATAGAGCTAAAATACCTGAGAGCAGATAAATAGAAGGATCACAACTTTGGACTTCAGAAGAGCAAGTTTTGGGTTAGTCAGGGATCTCTCAGTAGAATCCCATCAGAGACTACCTTAGAGGGCAAAGGGACCCTTGTCAACTGTTCATCTTTTAGCAGAACTTCCTCAAATGCAAGACAGGTCTACTCCAATGAGTAGAAAGTTGAAAAGAATTAGGAAAACCAAAGCTCAACTGGAGTTTAAAGTAGCAAGGGATATGAAAGGCAAGGAATAAGTACTTCCACAACCATGCTGGCAGAAAAAGCAAGGCCAAAGAAAATAAAGGACTGGTGCTTAATGAGGGAGAATTTAGTGAGAAAGTATATGGAGCAGATTGAAATATTCAATGTTCTTTTGCTTTAGTTTTCACTAGTTAGATCCTCCCTCTGACAGCCCAGTTTCCACTGCTTAATAACTGAGAGAGTAGGAGTGTAGAGGGAGGTACAATTAGGGAACTCTTAAGCTAATTGGGCACATATAAGTCTATGGGACCAGATCAGCTGCATGGAAGGGTATTGGGGAAAGCCAAACATCCATCATACTTGAAGGAGGGCAGGAAGTATGGGAAAGTACAGACTTGTCAGCCTCACCTTAGTCCCTTGGAAGGGGAAGGAGCAAATCCTCTTGAGAACCAGCCAGAGGAAGGAGATTGTGGTGACTGGAGCAGCCAGTCATTTACCAAGGGCAATTCATGTCTGACCAACTCATTTGTTATAGTGAGATGGCAGGCTGTGTGCATAATGGTACAGCAGGAAATGTCCTAGACTTTGACTTTAGCAGATCATTGACATGGTGTTCCCATAGCAACATTTAGACAAATGAGTAAAATATGGACCAGATAAGGTGGATAAAAATTTAGCTGGACCATGGGGCTTGAAGCACAGTGATCAGAAGTAAGAAATCTGAACAGACTGTCAGTTACTAGTGATTATCCCTCAGAGGCAAATATCAGTAGCAAGAACATTCAATACGTTTATTAACAAGCTGGATGACGGTCTAGAGTGTACTCTCAGCAATTTTTCCAGATGGTGGAAAACTAGGGGTAGTGGATAAGATGCCTGGCTCCAGTGTAATTTAGTAGGTATATAAGCTAGAAAAATGGGCTGAGAGGAACCTCATGAAGTTCAGTAAAGCCAAAGTCCTGCACTTAGAAGGGAATCACCCCATGCAGCACTACAGGGAGCCAACTGATTAACAGCTGGAGATGAGCTCACCTTCAAGCTATATCAGGCAGGGACTTTCTTCTTGGAGGTGCACAGTGGAAGAAGAAACAAAGTGGAAGTGAAACCTGGGAAATTCTCACTCAGTACAGGTTACTATGAAGGTGGTCAGACAGTGAAGCAGGTGCTCAGAGCAGCTGTGAAATCTCCTCCTTGGAGACTGTGTCTCAGATGTGAGACTCGTCTGGACACAATCCTGGACAACTGCCTCTATTTATCTGGGCCTGCAGGGTGCTGGACTACAAGGAGTCACTCCTACCTGTGTGATATTTCTGTATTTCCAATTTGCAGCATAGGGACACCCTGAGCCTGAGGCTGTTTCAATGTAAACAGTAATTCTCACTCTTTTACATCTCTGCAGATTAACAATATGCTTAGTGAAGAATCACTTCTTCTTTAGACTGAATCTGCTGCCTGCTTTTGTTGCCTTCTAATCCTTATTTATGAAGAGATAATGTAATTAATAATTTTCTAACTTGTCCATACCTCTCAGGATTTTATCAGACTCTGACATTTCCTCCTCAATCATCTTTTCCAGTTTGAAGAGCACTAATCTACCTATTTGCTGCTTCTGTTAAAGCTATTCTCAAGTTCTTTTAGCTATTCTCCAAACCTTTCCCAATTTTACTCTCCAATTTTGGGGGGAGGGGTTTTAGCCAAAGGGGTCAGCAGGTCTTCACACAGTATCATGGAGACAAATGAACCATGGAGTCATACTATGTCTTCTGTTGTTTTCTCTGGTGTTTCCCTAACAATTCATAATATTCGATTTACTTTCTTTATTCTTATTAATCATTTAGGTAATATATCCATGCAAGACAAGAGAACATCCAAATGGATGGTTTGAAATGTTATCATCTCTATTTATTTTATTTATTTGGTTATCAAGAACACAGAGCCTAAGGAGCTACCTAACAATTTCCAGTTGAAAATTTATTCTACTTACAAGACATGTACGTGAAAGCTAGAAAGCCAAAACGGGTGAAAACAAACACCTAAGCTTCTCAAAAAATCAAATACCTGAAAAGAGTGCGAGGTATTACACACCCACATTCATTAGAAAGTTTGGCAGGCCCATCCTTCCAAACTTATCCAGAAAGGAAAACAGAAATATTTTGAGTACAGGTTAAGAATGAAGCCAAAGGATATGCCATAACCTTGTCACGAAGAATATGGAGGAACAAACACAAGAGTCTAAATGAAAAAAGTCCTGCAAAAATTTCTCAATGATGGAAAATTTATGGGGCTTGACAACACTGAGCATGTACAGCGACCAACAAAGAACACTTGATGGCCATTTTGTGAACATTTAGTGATTTCTAATTTTGTAGGAAGGTTTCAAAATCTGGCTGATGACACAGCATGTAATACTGTGATAAGAAGGTAACATAAATAGCAGCCCATGAAACTACCCTTGTCTACATTTTCTCATGACCAGAGCTTATGCCAGTCTCATGGCCACTTGCAAACAGCAGTCTGCTGTACTTTTGTATGTTAAATTCTGCCTACATCAAGGAAATGTAAAAAGTGGAACATAGAGGATGCAGTTCAAGATTTATAACAATAATGCCAAGTGGTTACTCTGCATTTAGAGAACTTTATAACTCAATTAACAGCTGTGGGTTTTTAAAAACTATATCGACTCAAGTCCTGAGGTTTTCATGGAAGAGGCAAGCCTTAAAATATGATTTTGAATGAGCAGAATCTGCCACTGTGGTTTTTCCAGCTATTAAAAAAGTGTTCATAGCTGTCAATGTGTTAGACATCCTTCATTGTCTTGCTATTGGTAAACAATCAGCACTTATAGTTGAAGAAATGTTGTAAACATGATTGGCTGCTTACATATATAAAAATGGAAAAAAGAGATAACAGGAGAAAATTGTTATCAGCCTGCCTTGTAACTGCACCTGTAATTAAGACACAGTCTACCTGCTGTCCTAAAAAAAAAAAAAAAAAAAAAAAAAAAAAAAAAAAAAAAAAAAGGATCTGATTATTAATTGGATCTGATTACTTATTTTAATACAAATGTAAACTACTGGTTTTGTCTTCAGAGTGGCTAGGTAGTGCCCAGTTTACCAGCAGAATAGTAGGCACATTCCACATAAAGTTTCCACCTGCGGTGCTTTTCTTCTCCTAATGTAGGAGATAACAGTGAATTAACAAAAAGGCAGGAAATACCCCCCATATTAGAAACCCAGCCTCTTCACATTCCAACAAAGCCAGAGGGAGTATCACGTACAGGTGTCTGCAGTTTCACGCCCACACTCCAAAGGAGATCAAGTGTTTGACCTATAAGTCTTCAGAGAGTACTTCAAAATCCTGTGGTCAATAGGCAAGACACTGGAAACAAGACTGTCAGAAGAGTCTGTTCTAACAGTTTTTAGAAGTCACTGTATTTATTAATACAAAGTGAACACGACTTGTAGAGTATACATCTTGCTTAAAAAAATCATTTTTTTTTTAGGGATTACAGACTTTGCTGACAATGGTACAGTGATAATATCATATGTTGAGATTTCTGCAGGGAATTTAACTTAGTCATGCATATCATTCTCATTGACGCAATTTGTGTTCAAAACAAAAAAAACAAAGAATCTTACAATGAGTAAGATTAAAAGCATGGATGATTTTTAAGGTTCCTTATAACCTGTGGTAAGAGTAAATGGCAAGCTGCCACCCTGTTGTGGGGATAACTTGTATATTCATCAAAGAGCCACACTGAGTCCCATAATAGCCAGTATTTTTCATAAAGACCTGAAGAAAATATGAAATCTTTCTGGAAGTGTCACAGAAGACATGAACTGCCACAGCATACCAGCTCCTTGGCCAGACTCTCTCTGCTTCCTCTGTTCGTGCTGTATGATATCTTCAGGAATAGGGTCTGAGAAGAGTTCAACTTCCTGTAGTAAAAATGTACTTTCTCCCTTTCAGTTATGCTGTCTTCAGTTGCAACAACTCTACTTGTCCAGCTCAACAGACTTCCACTCACATATTCTTTTTACCTATAGCTTGCTTCGTAAGCCTTTCTTCAGATGTTTTTCCTTGTTTCTCTGAGATGGAAGTCACTGGTTTAATCCAAGAGAAAAATTACAATTATGGGGTACTCTTCCCTCATTTTGGTTAGTCTGTTCTTCCTCTTCTTCAGTTACATCTTCTTCATAATTAGATTTCTCATCTGATGACCTCCTCTGACCCTGTTAGTGACTCCTTGCAGACCAGGATGCATTCTTATCCATTTATAGTATCTCCCTGCTTTTCTCATCACTTTTCCTTCTCCATGATACTTTCATAATAAAGATTATGTTTTATTTTCTCCCGTAAAAAAGAAACAATCCAGTCTTTCACCCCTATTTCCACTCTCAAAGATGACACTGTAATTTCTGTCAAGTGTGTCATGCCCTGATTCTACCCTCTTTTCAGTTCACCTGAGATTTCAGAACCCTTCTCTTCACCTTTTGATTCAATTGAACCTACAGTAAAGTATTACTATATTGATCCACATCTGCTTGAGGCTCAAAATCAGTCCCCTCTCCTCACCACCCCACCATCCTCACTTGTTGCTTGCCCTTATCACAAGAGTCAAACTCCTCTTTTGAATTGTTTTCTTTCCCTACCGTCAGAGACTTCAGCAGCTTTGTCCTTTCATGTTTCTCTTTCCAATCACTCTGTTAGTCTTTACTTTCAAGGACCATGTGTGTTCACACATGATTATATGGAATTTTGATTTTGGCTCCTTTCTCTTCCTTTGTGCCACTGTGTCTCAGTAGTCTCATCCACTGACACAACTGCCATTGCCATGGAGAAACACCAATTTGTACCTCTGCTTCATCTGAAATATCTTGGCTTGTCTCTCAACTTCAGCCTCTTCTGATAGCTATCAGTTCAAATGCAGTATGACTCAAGCATGTCACACACTCTTCCCTAGTCAGCCATTATAACTTCCCTCATTTACAACTGCTGTGAATAATGGAATCACCAGACTTGTCAGACAGGCAGGTGATGCAAACAAGTTTTTAGGTCCAAAAAGTTTCCAGTTTGCATTTGGTTTCTGGAGCTAGAAAGTTCTAAGTCTTTACCAAATTTTTATAATCTTTGCCTTTAAACCCTACAACCTTTTTCTCTGCTCTTAAAGAACCAACATTCACACTATTGCTGCAAAGAACTTTTTTCTAGGCTTCCCTTTTTAATTCTCTCCTCTAGCTGCTTGCTTTTTTTTTTTTTTTTTTTTTTTTTTATCACATAAAGAATTAGCTGGGTTTTCTTGGATTTTTCTAAATAATGCCTTCCAGGCATATTTCGACTTTTCAAGCTGTCTTGTTCATTGTTGGTATGTCAGTTTTTGCCTGCAACTGATGTGAGCTTTCCTTTACCTGTTCATAGGTTTGAAAGGATAGCCCTCTAAATGACCAGCCATCCTGCCCCAGTGGATGTGCTAAGTATAGGAGTCCCTGGTGGTCCCACAGTGGAAATAATAACAATTAAAGTGTACAACATAAATTTTTAACCCGCTAAATCAAGAACAAATATGTGTCACTGAATCAGCACGTCACATAGGCTGGAACAGACCAACAATAACCTCTAGTCCAGCCCCATGCTCAAAGCAGACTCAGGCAGAGCAGGATTCCCAGGATTGTGTCTGGATGGGTCTTGCATCCCTCCAAGGTGGGTGGATGGACCACCTTGTCCCCTCTGGACGTCTGCTCCAGTGTCTAATCATTTTCATAGTATCTTGCCCTTTTACAGTGTCCCTCCGAGAGTGTAAACTTCTTTTTTGTATACGCCCCCAGTCAGGTATCTGCAAACAGTAAAAATACATTCAAACTTCTATTTTTACAAATAAAACTGTAGGCTGAATGAGTAAATAGAAATCTGGCGTTTGAAGTCAATGTGAGATAAATTCAGGTAGGAGAGGTTATGTTTTGGGGTTTTTTTGACTGATTGGAAATTACCGACCAAGAAGGATATGTTTGATCTTTGTCACTTGTGAGCTAAGTTAAAGTTCGATGTCTTTCTCTATGAGTCTCAAAGAAAAACTGAGGTCTTGGTGAAGAAATTACAAGATGAGATTTTTTTGATTTGCATTATCAAAAAAAATCAAAATGCAAAATCAAATATTAGGTCACTGAAATGCTCATTTCTGTTTTTGTAACATTTACCCATTAACATCTGAAAGAAAAAATGAGGTGACTTGAAGCCAACAGACTTATCTAAATGTCCAGTGTTACAATATTAATATTCCTGCTCCAGGCATCTGATTTTACAACACTGGAACTGTTCAGTCCATATCATACATAAGATATAATCTCAGGTAATTCATATGAAGTGTTCTTCAGCCCTAAAGCAGTGGTACTGCAACACAATATTTAAAGGAACATTTAGACTTTCAGGGTTTCTTATTTAAGAAGGTAAATGAGAAAAGAAGACAAAGCCATATCCTTCATTAACTTCTTGTGATGGATTAACCTCAGCTGAATGCCAGGTGCCTACCAAGATGGTCTATCACTTCCCCTCTTCAACTGGACAACGCAGACCAAATTTATCCTCTTTAAAAATTCTTGGGCATATTAAGTTTAAAATAAAATGAAAGAGAATAAAATATGTTGAATCTGTTTCTACTGACCGTTCCATCTATGTCTGTGTGTAAACAAAACAAAATCTGTTTACTCCCACACTATTCCCTGTTTCATGACTCACTATCATCATCCAATCCATGACAGGCTCCTCCTTTGTCTGTAACCAACTGTTCTTTTGAGGTCTTTGGAGAGGTCCATAGATAATATGAAAGTCATATAAAATACAAATGTCTGCTCAGAAGCTGAATAGAACAAACAATAATGTAGGTGTTCTACCATTCGGAAATCTTTCCTTTCTACATGTCAGAACCTCATCAAAAGCTTCTGACATCAGTTGTCTGCTCCTGAGAGCTGCCACTTCAGTGCTGAGTGATTGATTTTGCTTGTCAGGGGCTAACAAGACTTAATGTTTCTCCCATTGCCTTAACGCTGATCAGCTTCTCTAAAAACCCCACCTTTAATAATGAAAGTGTAATGGTTCAGCAAGGCTTATGATCAATCTCACCTAACTCTACCTTATAAGCCTTTCTAGCTGAGCTACTCATATTGGGCTCACTCAAGTCAAAAAAGAAAGTGAATTTATAAGGACTGATTCATTTGACCTATTTTAGGTATCCACCTTATGCTTAAGTGAATCATGTCCAGGAGTGTCATTTTCTCTCTCATTGATTATAAAAGAAGTCTATACAAAAAGTTCAAAAGATAGACACTGTTGACATCTACTTCTGGTCAGATAAATCCCACCTCTTCTTCTGTTTATACTTTTACAGGACATCAGTGATAAAAGTCAAATGTTTCACTCTTAACACGTAAGATCCAAGCACAATTTATTGGTATGGTGAACCTTCTATATATTCTTATTCTACAATGTTTTATATCTATAAATATATTGAATAATAATGCCTCTCTTCATAGGGTCCATAAACCAAAGTTTTCACATCTTCATAAACCAAAATTACGACACATCTCTGTGTCACCATTTTCGGAGATGAATGGATCATCTGTGTTTGATGGTTTTCAGATGTACAGAATGGTTAAGGAAAATAGATATTTCAGTAAACATCCAGAGTGATGTGGTCTATTCTATGTACTGTTCACATGTACAATTAATATTCTTCCAACACAACTTTTGAAGGCAAAACTGGAATCATCTTTGTCATTTGATATCCTTACCAAAGCTCTTTTTAAGGACTTCAAAATTACCTGGAGATGATGAGAATACTGAGGACTAAACCAAATAGGCTAAGAATTTTGGTTATTTTTCTAACAAAATGTATCTGTTAAAGCAGCAAGGTTTCTGGTTATATATATTTTAATGTTATTTTTATTTTTGAAGTTATTCACTTGGAATGTGTAAGAAGGACATGGAACTGTTCAAGCAAGTCCTGAGGAGGGCCACAAAATTGATAAGATGATTAATGTAATTCCCCCACGAAGACAGGCTGAGAATGTTGGGGCTGGTCAGCCTGGAGAAGAGAAGGCTGCATGGAGACCTCACAGCAGCCTTCTAGGATCTGAAGTTGACCTACCAGAAAGCTGGAGAGGGACTCTGCATGAGGAACTGTAGTGATAGGACAAGGAATGACAGGTACAAACAGAAAGAGGAGAAATTTAGGTTGAATTAGGAAGAATTTCTTTACAGTAAGGGTAATGAGATACTGCAGCAGGTTTCCCAGGGAAGCTGTGAATGCCCCCAACTCTGGCAGCGTTCAAAGCCTTGAGCAACCTGGTCTATGGAAGGTGACCCTGCCCATGGCAGGGAGGTTGGAACTAAATAATCCTTAAGGTCCCTTCCAATCCTTAACATTCTATGATTCTTTGGTTCTAATATGATCATGGGACTTTCATCAAAGGATTAGAAGAGAAAGCATTAGAAAGTGTCAGACTGCTGTTTTTCTGATCTCAGTAAGGGTGGGATTCAGCTCACTAATATTAATCATATAGAATGTAGACTCTTCCTATCTAAGTGAGTTGTCAAGGCTCCCTCTATAGTCAACAGAGAGAGAGACTGGCACTTCCCAACTACGGTTAACCAAAATGTAGAATAAATGTCTAAAGGGCATTAGCTGAGTCCTTTTTGAAGTTTCTAGCTCTATTCATTGATTAAAGAAGATATGCCTGACTATCTCAGAGTAAATAAATAACTTTTAGAAGAAAAGAGGGATAAGAAATTAGACTGTATAAAATTTTATCACATTTTTAATAAGCAACTTTCCCGTGGCTTGTTTAGAGATTTCGCAAGGGAGTCTTGCTCTTGGAGCATGCCAATTTAGTTACAACATGAAATTAAAGGTGTGATAAGGGAGGGTCCTCAAACACACCTACCTTTGATCCAGTGCACTGTTAGAACAGTGATCTGATAGTCAGGACAGGGGGATGGAAGGACTGTTTGCAGCTCTGACATTGGCTCTCTGTGACATTGCATAAGTCACAATTCTGCAAAGTCAGAGAAAATGATTAAGCAAAGGGGAGGGAAGAAGGCTCCTATCCACTTTCAAAAGCACAATCTCCATCTGGAAAGTGGAAAGACTGAGAATAGAATTCAATCCTCACAATGAATCTGGCTCTCAGGAAAGTCATATTCCCCCTAATTAAAGGTTGAAATAGTACAAACACATTTTATCTCCCAGCACTACTGAAATGGCACACCCATGGCCCGTTAGCTTTTTTTACAACTCTATTTCAGTTCGTCTCTATAATTGTTTGTGATGTCAGTGGTTTGACTTTTATAATTGGCATTATGAATCAACATGTTCCAGTGGATGGATTGGAGTTCTCCAAAGGGTGCAGAAAAATGTTATTATGTGTAGGAAAATTACATACTTGGTTGTAAAAAAAATTAGTTTCAACGGTGAATAGTGGGCAGATTCTCTAAAGATGTCTCTTACACCTGCACAAAATCCCATTTATGTTAATGGGGCTTCATGTGTTGTCAAGAATCGACCCACCAGATGAGCTTGCAAAATAACAGCTTTAAAGCAGTCATTTTTAAAGCTCTGTGACCTCGAGCAGACTGCTGAAGAAGTAGATCATAAGAAACAAGCTCTGTTTAATCAATGAAGCCTACTTACTGCCAAATTCTCACCCTGCTTCTTTCCTTTTCCCACTGCAGTGAAGAGAATATTGACCACTACCAAGAATATCCTCCTAATTAACTTCCAGACTCTGTCCCTACTGTACAGGTTAGGAGCTGCCTAAGCTCTATCCAAGAGCCCCATGGACTAATGAAGTAGGTAGGGTCTCTCTCAGAGTTAGCACTTCACTTTTGTGCACTTCTCTATCCTTCCTTTCCATTTCAGATTTTTTTTTCTGAAGAAAGAAAAGGGGGAAAAATAAATGTTTTTTGCTTTAGGCAAAATAGATGCCAAAGGAGCTACATAATTGGGTCACTAATATTGACAAGTCAGAGGACTTCTACCCCTATTTTAAATTTCATATGCCATTGCTAAATAAAATCAGGAAACAGCTATTGCAGTCAAAAGGTGTTTATTGCCAGTCCCTCGTTCACTTTTAGAAAAAGTATTTTCTTTGACCAGAAACTCCACTAAGCCTTTAAAGTAATTCGCAGGTAGGAAAAAACATATAGATGCACAAGTTAGTCATTAGGTTAACTTGCCATGGAAAAGTGACCGTGCTAATTAAACAATCATTCTTCTAAGATTCGAGTATTGGAAAAGTGTGGCTAGGGGACAAGTGGGACAGAAGAAGTAAAGTAGTTAGGATGGGTTGGGGAGGAGAATATTTACTGGTAGCAAAGGAAATTAAGAGATTGGGGAAGAAGAAAACAAAGAGATTCTGTTTGTGATTCAAAAAGTGAGAAAGACAGAAGATATCAAAATAGAAGGAGACAGGAAGAAAAGATAGTCAGAACCCAAAGGTTACACATGTAGTTCTGCAGCAGATTTTTAAGTGTGTCAGAGCAAATTTGAACACAGGGCTCAAGGCCATCAGCCCTGCATTGACTTCAACCCACTTTTGTTTTGCCCCCCTTTTTTCTCCCCATGATGACATCATGACCATGACATAAAGAACCCATACTTCCTCAGTGCCTCTAGAGTTATGCCTGCACTGAGAACAGCCAGTATACTTCGGCTTGTTATGTTGTCTATTTCTTTCCAAGGCCTGCCTGTGACATGCAACGAATTTTATCAACGTTCCAATCTTAAAAGTGTTTAGTGTAAGAATAAGAAAGTTTCATGTTAAGTTGCATGCTACCCATAGCCCTGGAATGTGTGGATGACTTACCTAAGAGATGTAGGAACCTACATCAAAGGGTACAGAAGCTGACTCAGTGAATATGGAAACTATCTGTGATACATACCTGATACTCATGCATATGTTGGCGACTATCCCAGGCTTATGCCTTAACTTCTGCTTTGTCCTCCCAGATGTGTCATCATTGTGAAATTTGCAGAGCTCTGCTTACTAAAATGGATTATACATTACTTCAAAATAATCCTGTTTTACTGCAAACACAGATCATTCCATGTCAGGCTCTTTTCAAGTACCTTTAAATTTTGAGTGATAGAGATGGAAACATGGATTAGAAGTTGTGGCACTGAAGAAACACCAGGAAAGAAACATGATATGGTTCAGAAACAGATGCTTTGCCAAAACTGTGTGTGGTGTAGAGAATGTAGCTATCTTTATGCTTGGCTTTAGTCACATACTATTCATGAGAGAATGTAAATCAAATCATCCCAAACAAATCATGTGGCTGCTCTGGAGGCTGCATGTGTTAGGATGCTACTCTGGGAAAATTGCTAGACAAGGGCAAAAGGCTAATCATTGGCACTGGTGTTTGTGCTTATCTGGTCAGAGACATAAACAGTCAAAACCAGCCATCTATCTCACTCAGCTGGATATAATTTACACTTGAAGAGTCATATGCAGGGTCTATCCAGTTTGTGTGCTCCTAAGCATGTTTCCCTTCCAGATGCACACTTCATAGTCTGCTGGGCAACTCAAGCTTCTAAAGCAATTTTTTTTCTGATTGTCTCTTGATCTATTTTATCCACAATTCTTCTGGAGCCAAGGGACAAAGATTTGCAGAATCTGCTATGTGTATATTTAGAGACAGAAGCATTTCACTACTTCTGCAATGGAAGCCCATTGCAGCGAGGTGTGGGACACTGCAAAGGGATGTTCTCCTGACATAAGACAGCATCATGGGATAGGCTGAAAAACTGAAGGAAGGTGTCTCTCAGCTGAAGGCTGCTAAGACCCAGAATACATCCAAAGATAAATAATTTTCTCCTTAACTGAAAGATATTTAGTACTAAACGAATATTGGAATAAAATGGCACTACACTGAGAGACCTGAGCTCTCACCTCATTATTGTACCACAGCGTAGACCATTGTGTTATTACCCAGGAAGAGTGTAAAGAGGCATGTCAGTGAAAACTGTCCTATCAGACAACAGTTAATAAGTTCTCCCCACCTTTATTCTCCTATCACATCAAGTTTTATCCTATGCAGCATCACAAATTACATAACTACCCAATGTGGTTGGATCCAATGAGTATTACAAAGCTGGATGTTGGTGATTACATATCTGTGTTCTGTGTTGGTGTACTACAGTTCTAACCTACAAAGGATCCAACTAAAGTTTATGATAAAAACCTGAGACTGAGCAGGGCTCCCTAAAAACACAGTTCCTCTAAAACCCTCATGTAACAGCAAACTGCACAGATATTTTAATATTCTTAGACATTTTTTTCTGAAATGTTAATGCTGATCCTTCTTAGAATAATTGTATGTATCAAATCTGGTCAAATTCAACAGGGAAAGCACCATGTGAAAACATCCTGGGAACAAATAAGAATGGAGTCATGTCTAAATAATGACACAAATAAAACAATTTATATAAGAGTAGGAGTCCAGTTACAAGTCTGTTTGCAAGACAGGGTAGTACACAATAAATAGGTGACTTATGGCAACATGCTGAAATCATCAAACCCAAACAGCAAGGGGAGCACTTGGATAGTATGAATTCAAGTCTTGCCATTGTTAAGAATTTTGATACGTGTAGTTTGCATTCTGCAGGAGCTCTTTTAAGAACATTTGTACTGAACACAATAACTCAGGTTTAAGAGCCAATATTTCAAAATACTTTCTAATCAATGTGCATATCCAGATTATTCTTAAAATTTATGTGCCTAGGAAAAAATTAAAAGTGCAAGTTTAAGGTAATTTGCTTCAGTTGCTTTCCTGCTCAAAGGGACTAATTTTCATAAACAAGGTGCTTCATTTACGTATGTAAGTGCATTATCTTGAAGATTGCAATTGTAGTGGCTGAAGCAGAACTACTGGTAGAAACTTAAGATCTTTTTACTAAGGCACTTCCAATATGTAATGTCCACAGTACAACACCTTTCAGCTTTATATGTGTTCTGAAGTCTATTTAAATAACTGAATGATAATGTGTCCAGACAATAAATCATTTTCTTCTGCAGGAAAATCTTGAGACATTTAGTCTCAAGACTCTCTCTTCAGATGTAGGTCTCCTCAGGAAACAGCTGATTTTATTATCAAGAGTGCTTTAAATTCCATGTTGACAGTGCAGTTGTTTGGAAAACTGTCAGACTTTGAACAAAAGTAGGTGAACACATTAGGTTGACAGATTGTCTTAACTCCCAAGAACTCATGTGAAAATCCCTGTTAATTTCTAGTGACTCCTCACAATACATCTCCTACTGGCACATATGAGCTATTTCATGTTTACTCCAGAGGGACTAAGGTTCCTTTCTTAAATATTATCCATTCAAAATCAAGTAAAGGATCTAGGTCTCTCCCATACAGTCATTATTCTTACTGGAATGATCAGGAGATGTTTGCCTAATGGCCTGACAGTTTACTATGTACAGTCTTTGCTGTAGTCCATCTTAGACTTCAGCACACAAACCTTTCTCATGGTGGCAAAACCAGCTGGAAGAGTTTTTATCCTACCCCACCCTGAGCCATTCATTTCTGCATTTTTCATAGGAATTCACTGCCCAGTTTTGTTGTATTAATAAGACTGTGAGGCTGTGTTATAACATGGACCAGCAATGTAATCTGAGGATAAAAATTAATGTGGTTTTTACCCTAATCCAAGTTTCTGGCAATAAGCAGAACTGAAGCGTGGTTGGACATCTAACTAGCAGAACCTGAATTTATGTTCTGAAGTAATGTTGTGCTGGCACATACATCTTCTGAACCTTGAGAGTGGTGCATTTCCCATTTCCTCAATGAGATGTATGTCTCATTGTAGGCTTCCTCTTCGCTCCTCATCCCCATGCTTACTACAGTTTTGTTTAAAAATTGGGTAAAATAGGTATACATTTTAAACTGCAGGAAAGATGCATGTCAATAGAGCAGCAGTATAACAGCATATACAACAGTACAAATAACAGCAATTGTGACATCCAGGTTTGACTGGAGCAATTGTCATCTGGCCAGCTTTCCAGGAATTGTCCAGATGGAAAAGTTATCGCATACAAAAAGTTTACTCAGTCAGTTTACTCAACTAAACATCCACTGTCTGTCATGAACCTTTCATGTGGCATCCCATGTGGAAGTCCCAGGTGTGCATCCCTTAATGGCAACACTTTACTGAAAAGAAGGGAAACTGATTGCCACAAAACTTACCTACTAAAGTACAGCCTAAACAGTGGGTCTTTACATTATTCCTGAATGTGAGCTGTACTTACACATAAAATCACTAAAAATCTATAATACTAATAAAGACCTTAAATTCAAAGGGACCAAAAGATAGAGGATTGAAGTAATGCTAGGGAAACACTGACAGCAAAGGAGTGATTGTTTTCCTGCTATCAGTGTTTCTATGTGTAGACATATAATACACACACAGCAAGGAGCAGGAGCTTTATTTAGTATTTAGATTTTCCTAAAACTTTGAGCGGGAATGAGCCGAGATGCTTTGAAGAGAAAGTCGCATGAAACAAAACTATGTGAAACAGAACTGTGTGTAATTGTACTTAGTGAGCAATGCTCTCTAGGCTTTTCCAAAGAAAGCCTAATAATTACTGAGTGAATTTTTCAAGAAAGAGTCATAACCTTGCCAAATTCAATTCTTTGTCCAAAATTACTGGAATGTAACATGTAGTTAGTTAGTTTTATTCTAACACAGAGGGAGAAAAATCCACAAAGGTTTTATATTTTGTTTCAGAAGAAACTTCCCTCAGAATCTCAAACTGAAACAAACCTTCTGGAAAAAGGTAAGTCCAAATTTGTGTCGAGATGACTTTTAAGTTTTTTAAGAGATAACAGGAAAGTGAAAATAAACACTCAGTTGAACATGTCAAGAAACTACTGAGGCTCTCTGTAACAAAAGATTACTTCTTAAATTACCTACTTTGAGAAGAGATTTAAGCTATGTAGAAATAAATTCTTTAGTGAGCAACGGGAGTACTGAGGAAGCTTGTTTTTCTATTTGCTTCAGTCCTTTGTCCCTAAACATCCACACCACAGTCCTTCTCCCAGAGGCAACATGATGGGATTAGCTACCTTGCTGCTGATTTTCACTGCATTTTAGGGAACTCTGAGATCTTTATCCTTCTGTTAATTTCATTTGAAATTATTTAACAGATTTATAGGTCATTAGAGAGACTCTAATAAAATATATCACATAAGCTGTCATTTATCAAGCTACTACATACAAACATTCTTTCATTTCCAAAATGAGGAATATCCTTATGAGAGAGTGCCTTATGATACACAGCTATATAATTAATATAAAGAGCAATTTTCTTTCATGTAGACAGTTAGGATTCAATCAGGTAGAAAGACTCCAGTGGAAAAGACCTGGACAAAGCCAGGATGCTTCTTAGGAAACCAGCACTCAGATAAAATGCAGTAGCTGATAATCTGTGTAGTCTCTGCTCTGCAAATGCAAATAAAATAAGTTAGCATGTAACTCTTTTAAAATAGAAATAAAACTGTTGTGACAAAAACATATACTACATTTCCACTGTAAAATAACTATTCATTAGTAACTAATGGAATGTCTCTCTCTCACCATTATAGAGAAAAAATGTTAGATGATTACTAAGCAGCTTTTTTCTAAACCTTCCTGGAAAATAATATATTATGTATTCTTTTCTTAACTTTCCTCTAAGGAATAAATAGATTGCCAGTTGATAAGTGATGCCAGCTTTTCAATGCATTTATTTTAAATTGTTGTGACCTGCTTAAAATACTAAAATTACTTATATGAGATTCTCATGTGTATTGCTTATGTGGGTGAGTGACTCAAAATTTGGCAGCAAAATAGCTTCTGTGTCAGGGATGAGCCTTTTGTAATCTCCCTGATGAACTGCCACAGTGATAAGGCTTTTATGAGAACCACTCTTCACTCATGCCCAGCAGTGCCTCACCACAATTTGACAGCTACAGTCCCTTAAGAGTCTTTCTGCACTGAGGTGCTGAGTTGGACAATATCTGTTGCTGCTGCTCCAGGTTGTTGTAGAGCACTGCAGGAGCCGGCACCAGGGCTGGAAACAGGAAGACTCCTCTCTGTGGGCTTGATATTTTTGCACTCATGAGTCAGTACCAGAGAAAGAACCTGAATGAAATACGTTAGAAAAGTAGGAAAGTCAATGTGTCTGAAATGTCAAAATGTAGCAAAAGCTTTGACTGGGGGGGTTTGGATGGACTTTGGGGACAAGACAACTTCTTCTTGTAGTTGATAAGAAAAGGGTATCAGCTTCAGGAAAGTGAGTTTGGGACTAAGATAGCTAGCAGATGAGTAGGCTGAAACAGAATGGGAAGTAGAAGAGAATCCTGAGACTAAATAAAGAAACTGGAGCAAGAGTTGAAGGAACGAAAGACAGAGAGGTTGGAAGTGGCAAGGACAACAATGCTCGTGAAAAATTTTAGCAGGATTGAGAGAAGCAGCTGTGATCTTGTGTGTGTGTGTGTGTGTGTGTGTTTGATGCAAATTATACAGAACAGGGAGCACTGAGCCAGGGCTCCTAAACCTGGCTAAGGACTCTGACCAGAGCAGGAACCTGGTGGTGAGCCACAGCCAAAAACACGTAATAGGGGTTGGGGGTCTGGAGCTGCAAGACGAATCCTGCAACTGTAGTCATACCACTTTGGAAGTAAGTGAATGACACAGAAACTATACTCAGATTCCAAAGAAATGGGGAAAAAAAACAAAAAAAAAAAAAAAAAAAAAAAAAAAAAAAAAAAAAAAAACAAAACAAACAAAAAAAAAAGACCAGCAGGACAGATCTGAGTGGATGGGGGAAGTAAAAATCTACCTGGGGTGGATAAAGTTCCTCTAGTAGATCACACCCTGGCAGCACTTAGACCTGAACCCAGGTTTCTTGACTGTTCACATTCTTCTGCTGCCAGCAAACACTTTTGAAAGTCACTAAGGTTTGAGTAAGTCAGTATTTGGTCTTCAGTGGATTTGAGATCACACTCCCACAGAAAAGAATGAACATGCATTCTCTCTTGTCTCTGGCTGTCCCTTCCTTGCTTCAGTATTAACGAGCGTGGACTCGCAGGAAGAGGTGAGGCAGCTCACAGAGCTAATCAGACACAGGACAGTATTTTGCAGAGATAGCTTTCAGTAAGATCGGCAAGCTGATCTGATTTACTGTGTTGTCACTCAAGTGTTCATGTCGACAAAAATTAAAACGGCAGAAACTGCAGCAGAGACAGATGTGAATATTTACAGGGAATATTTACACTCTCAACTTTTTTTTGACTCTCTGGACCTGCATTCATACCAATTTATACCAACCCTGAAATTACACCCTCTTTGCCTGCCATTTATGGACTTTATGGAGGGGACAACTTACTCAGTAGGTTTTTTTACTCAGTTTTTACTCAGTAATTGAATTGTAGGAACCTCCTTTCTGTAACTAAAATTTTAACCCTGCTAGTGAATGGTAATGCTGCAATCTGCATGGTGCCACACAGGGAGATCTTGAGTTTCATTTGCTTCCTTAATTGTCTAGAAAATCCTAAAATTAAAAAAAAATTCTGAGCTAGCAGGTTATAAAACTTGTAAAATAAGGATTCTTAGATAAGGAATTAAAGTTGCCTTGTGGAAAACCAAAATGTATAACTAAAGTCAGTATCACAATAGCTATAAAACAGAGCTCCTTCAAAGCAGCTCCGGAGTTTTTGATTTTGCAACTTTCATAATGTTCTTCTAAAGTTTCCTGTGCACATGTAGTAGAATACAAGCTCATTTGAATCTCTGATTAAGTATTTTAGAAAAGCTGAGAAAAAAAGGAGAAAGAGTGATGTGTATTTTATAGGTATATGCAAGAAATGAAAGGCACCATAGCTGAAATAAAGTGAAATGAAAGGCACTTACATCATACAGCTTTCCTGCAATAAAACTCTAAACACACCAAGGATTCTTGACTATTCCCTTGAGGTTGCTTATTGGCACCTGCAAAGCAAAAAGAACTCTCTGTATTGTATTAATTATGTCTCTGTACCACTACAAACAATGCAAAAGTACTTGTTTCTTCACTCTGAGGGAGAAGGGGAATAGTCTGTACCAGTCGGCTTTTAAAAATAATTATTATATTAATTACTTGAAATTCCATTTACAGAATTCATTTTTCTGCACTTAGAATTTGATTGAATCGTATAAATTTTAATAAAATTTTAATCGTTGATTAGGGAAAATGTGTGAAGTTTGCAAAAGATGGCTCCAAGTCAACAGAACCATTCTGCCTTAATAGGAAGTGGACTTTGGTTTGGTAACTAAATTCATTGCCAACATACTCATGGAGGAAACATTTCCTTTGTACAGGCTTATCTACTTGGAGATGGTGTACCTGCAATAAAGTGAGTTTGACTGGAGCAGGCTAGAGCTGCCCCTGCAGAGTGCACTTGGGAGAACTATCAGGTTTGTCACCAAAGAGAGGAGAGATGATGACCAGGCTGTCATGCTGGTCACAGCCTGGCTCAGAGCAGAATACTGCACCAGTTAGCTGCTCAAGTAAGTTGGTCTCTATAGAAGTGATTTTCTTTAGACTGGACCAGAGAAGAAGAAGCCCTCCCTTTGCTACTCTTCATATCACCGTAACCAAACAGATTGATGAGTAGGAGGACTTCTATTTGCACTTGTGAGTTTGAGCATATACATGGTGGAAGGTTTTTGTGCTGTTTGTACAATAATTATTCCCACTTTTCTCCAAATAAAGGACAGTTGTTTTCATGCTCTCAAAGGATACTATAGACGGAAAAAATGTAATTTGTAGTGATAACTATCAAGATTTAGCTTCAATTTTCAGAGCCAAAAATTAACTCAGGAAATGGAAGTGGAGGACTCTAGGATTTATTTATTTTGTTTTTAAGAAAAGTAGTAGGATTCATTCACTTCAGCCTCTGTTGCTAGCTCTGGCACATAGCAGAAGAAACATATTGTAGGACTTAGGGAGACTGAGTTAGCATCTCTTTTCATCAGAGACTTGTCCTAGTGATTTGATTGTGGAACATGTTCATTTTTCTGTGTTTTGAAATGGTTATACATTATATATATGATTTATGTGACGCACAATTAATATGCTTATCTTGCAGCAGATGACACATTGGAGGATAACTGCAACTGAATGTGTATTGATCAAAAGAATCCCCTCTAAATCATTATTACAGAAACTTACAACAAAAACACAACCAAAATGATTTTGTGGAAGTTGTAAATTGGTTGAGCAAAAGGTAGACTCACTTGGGGATGAGGAGGAAAATACTTACACCAATTTTCATGGGTTGTCAGCAATACCGCAGGCTCTCTGAAATACCTGCGTATATTAGTAAGTTTCAGAAAATGGTTCCACCACTACAGTAGTTGCTCCAAGTGTGTAAAAGCCCACTTAATTAGAAGTAAAAAACTCAAGACTGACACATTTGAAAGGTTTGTTGAGCTGTAACTTGAAAGCAGCTTCGGTGGATACTACTGTATCACAGAATGAGTTAGAAAAGGCTTCAGGGAAAGTGTCAGAACAAACTGTACAGGCTTTTTTGCCAAGTGTCATTATTTTCTATGAATGCATTGCATTATCTGGTAAAATAGTTTGAATGTGTCACCAGGTATGTCATGCCCACCTGCACTTGGAGGTTATGTCTGAAAAGATCAACAGAAAATCTCTAAAGAGCAAATTTTACATTATTCACACTTTGAAAACCAGAAATGTCAAGCTATTTGCCACAAGTGCATAGCAGCTTGGTAATATGGACAGTGATGGAAATCTCTATTACATATTTCTCAATTCACTCTCTATATAGCAAAAGTATAAAAAAGCCAGTATAAAAAAGTCTTAGTAAAAAACCTATCTATATCAGACTTAATTTGAAAGGTTGTGTTTTTTTACAAATTATTACTTGGTTAAGGTTGCAAAAATAATAAAACTTATGTACTTTAACTCAAGAGCATATATAAATAAAACTAAATTAAATATGCTTTCTGAGCAAAATCACTTGCAGTGGTGACAGTGTGGGCTTCTACAATATTGTTAGTGAATACTGAAGTGCAACTGTACTGCTCTAGAATTTAATGGACTATGTTCCTGGCATCAGAACATATATCACCTGCTGTTTAAGATGCCACAGTCTAAACAGAATAGGAAAAAAGTATATGGAACTTTATTTCTCAAATAATTTTGAAAAAAAATTACTTTTTTTTTTTCTGTGTATAAAAAAAGTTATAATCACTATTATAAATGATAATATTTTTTCTGTTCAGATTGAAATAATTTTGAAAGGATCTTTAAAAGATCTAGAAAATAATAACTTTCATGCCATTTAAAGGAGAATAACAGCCACTTGCAAAAGCCAGGGCAAAAAAGGGGTCTTAAAGAGTCAACAAGATCCTCAAAACTTAGAAGTGCCTGAAAACTCTACTCACAATGAAATCTGGCTGAGAATGTTCATCTCTGAATGAAAGTCAAAGCTGACCAGTCTTAGTCTTTTAGACCAAGGTTCCTCCTAGGGATCCATTTTAGGCCTAGTGCTCACCAATATCTTCATAAACTGCTTGAGCACAGAACTTAAAGGAATAATAAGTAAGTTTGCTGACAACAATAAATTGGGAGGGACTGTTGACTCCCTTAAGTTAGAGAGGCCCTTCAGAGAGAACCTGATAAATTAGAGGGCTGAGCAATCACCAGCTGTCTGAAATTTAACAAGGGAAACTTCCAGATTCTGCATCTGGGGTGGAGCAACCCTGAACATACAGACAGACTGGGGAATGAGGGGTGGAAAGGAGTCCCATGGAAAGGGACCCAGGGGTCCTGGCCAGTGGCAAGTTGAACATTATCCAGCAGTGCCCTGGCAGCCAGGAGGGCCAACCCTGTCCTGGGGGGCATCAGGCACAGCATGGCCAGGTGGGCAAGGGAGGGGATTGTCCTGCTCTGCTCTGAGCTGGGGCGGCCTCACCTGCAGTGCTGGGGAAAGGTTTGGGTGTCACAATATAAGAAAGACAATGAGCTGTTAGAGAGCATCCAGAGGAGGGCTAGAGATGGTGAAGGGCCTTGAGGGGAAATCGTAGGAGGAGCATCTGAGGTCACTTGGTCTGTTCAGCCTGGAGAAGAGGAGACTGAGGGGAGACATCATTACAACTTCATCATGGGGGGAAGATGAGGGGCAGACATTGATCTCTTCCCTGTGATTACCAGTGACAGGGGATGGTCTGGAGTTGTCAGGGGACGTTTAGGTTTGATATCAGGGAAAGGTTCTTCATCCAGGGGATGGTTGGGCACTGGAACAGGCTCCCCAGGGAAGTGGTCACAGTGCCAACCCTGAAAGAGCTCAAGGAGCGTTTGGAAAATTCTCTCAGGAACATGGTGCGACACTTGGGAATGGTCCTGTACAGGGCCAGGAGGTGGACTTGATGATCCTTCTGGGTCCCTTCCAACCCAGGATACTCTACAAATCTATGATTCCATATCTCTAATTACTACTGTCACTAATAGAAAAACTGTAGAGATACATTCATTTGATTTTGTTGCATGCAGGAGAGAAGAGATGAGAACAAATTTAAACAAAGCTGACATGGGTCTACATTAAAGCATTTCAGGACTATGACCACAGAAGACAAGGTGATTAAAAAAAGCCCAAAACATCCCAAGAAATTACAATTTGATCTTTCAGATTTTGTGTGTTAGTTGAAGACTTAGAAATAAATTACGTTGATGCTTGATTGCCATTTGTCAATAATCCAAAAGTTTAAATTTCTCATAGACTTTTACCTTAGTAAACTCTTAACAGCCAGAATTTGAACACATTCCACAAAGGAATTAAATTGTTTTCCCTCTTTCCAGGCATATGATTGTTTTCTGAATTAATATTCATGTGGAGACTTTTAAATTTTGCCAATTACTTCCCCAAAAATATTTATAATTCCCCAACATGATTTAAATAGAAATTGCATTTATTCAGCAAGCCTGAATCAGCAGGACATCAGTATACATGTTGAAGACTATTTATAGCGAAGACGAAAATCTGTGTATGTGCAAACGTGTCTTGCTTTAAGGTTTATAGTCAACTGAAAACAAAAGTTCTTCTCTTTATATCCTAGAATGCAACCCAAGTTTTTACCTTGGGCTGCTCTTCAAAACTCAAAGATCCTAACAGCCATGCAAACACAGCTTTAAATACTTTTCAGCATGTCAAGAATTGCAGAGAGTACGGTTATTAATCTTCAGCTTCATAAATTCCCCTCATGCCCTGAGATTCCAAATTAGCTGACAGGGTCAAAAATTGTCCTTAACCAGTTAGATAGAAAATGAACCTACTTACCTTGTTCACTGCTAGATTTTCATCAGCAGCAATGTAATTGTGTTTCATGTTACTGAGAAGGTACCCATGTTGGAAGATGGCAAGGACTTCTATGGCCAGAATAAACAAAAAGGTGGCAAGTGGAATTATATATATATATATTTATCTTCAATAGCTACTGTGTTGTTTCATCTCTGTAGAGAACATACCTACAGCTGTTCTTTTCTTCAGCTTTCTTTAAGAAAAATAGTATATTTCCTTATGTGACATTTCCATGAAAACACTGAACATATGTTTTAACTGACCTTAGAATATCAGATAAATGCAAAGGTATTGTAGTCAGTTCTTTCATTGATATGTCTGTGTTTATTTTATTTTTGTCAGATATTGTTTTCTTCTTACACAATGTAATAGGAATGCGACAGTAACAAGTGCGGGTGTGTCTTTGCATATTTTTTCATGCTGAATTTGGATCTGTCTCTAATATGAGGTTTCCGTACTATACATAAGGCACTTGGATGCAGGACTTTCAGATCTTGATGTGAATTTTCATTTCCAGCCAGGTGACAGACACAGACACGTAAACACCTGGTTTAACCTTCTGTGGACGAGAGTATTCTCGCAATGGAGCAGTACTATCATTAATATCCCCACTGATTTTTAAACTCACTTCTGTAAGTCAGGTTATTTGAGCCAATATACTTTTTCTGATTGCGTCAGTTGTTAAAAGTTGCCTGTCCTGGGTGGTGAAGGAATTGTGAGAAGTCATTTGATGACTATCAGCATGACTATGTTATTTCTGCATATCCCTATGCAGTGGATTGGTTCCAGCTGGACCTTAACCAAAATTGAACTAAATATGTGCCTAGGCTCTTTGGTGTTTCTAAAATCTCCTTTTCTCTCATGCTTTATTCCAACTGCTAAATAAATATGTGTTCCTTCAAGGAGCTGTTTGTCAATATCAAAAGAAAAACAGGTGCCTGAAACCAGTCAGATCTGCAGCATGATAGACATTGGTATATACAGGATAGTGCTTGCCTCCTGAATGAAAATAAAAGAAAAGCAAGATGGCACACAAACACAAACTCAGCATCAGACAAGTCAGAGAAGAGCCAGAGGTGAAGTCACTCCAGTAACATTGGAAATGACATATTAGGACTCTGGAAAAGGCTGATGTCGACTCCATGGTTCACTCCTACAATTACAACTCTCTGCCAAAAAAAAAAAAAAAGAAAAAACAAAAAACCAACAAAAAAACCCAAAAAACTTTTGAGTTTATTACCCCTTGAATACATGCTCTGCCTATGAATGCTTATTTTCAGCAAAATTTTATTTGCTGACTCTAGAAGTTGTTTTATAAAACTTTGACCTTTGAAGTCAATGAGAATGTTATCACCTGAACAATGAGTATGTCCATAAAACATTAAAGTCAGTTTTGTCTTATTATATGCCACTAGCTGATGATTTTCTTTGGTATGTTTCAAGTATGCTCAAGAACAACTAATGTAAAGAATAGAATTTAAAATAAGCCCCGAGACCTTGGCTTCCAGTTTCCTGCAGAAGCAGAGAAATTTCTTCTGTGATGCCATCTCTAGCTTCCTTGACCTGTTCCACATGACAGAGTCTCTGAATAGAGACAGGAAGATGAACAGTTACTGTTCTCTGCTCTGGACTTACACAGTTTTTAAAGAAATATAAACCATTTCTGATACACTTCTATTGGTTGACAGAGGTTTTTTTCCTTTTGCATTCTGTAGAGCTTTTGGCAAAAAAATCTATTCCTTGGGGAAATCCCAGTGTTCCAGACTCTGTAGGTGTAGAAAATCCTTTATTGCACTTTAGAATCACTTCCATATACAGAAACAATTTCAAGTAGTTCTAAGGTCTTTTACAGGTATTCCTTTCAAGCCTTCAACTTGTCTGAACCTTGAACTATTGGAGTCAAGTTAATTAGAGCAGTCTTTACAGATTCAAAAGATTCAGACAACAATCTCAATACTGTTTTTGCAAATTTTCAAATACTTTTCAAATAGTTCCTCTCTGATATATGTATTATAGGGGAAAAACATTATGATGTTATATATAAAGATACTATCTTCTGCACTTATTTGGGCTTACCTGCATGACTAATTCATAACTATGCTATTCATGAGTAATGGCATCATCCCATATTTATTTTAGAGAACTTTATAATATATAGTGCTTATGTATGCCTGTGATGATCTAAGGTTGTATCTTTGGGGACTGTTATACTGTTTTATTATAGCCAATACAAATAGTAATGCCTACAGTTAATGCTGCTTGACACTTTCTAGTGTAAGACATTGTACATTGCTATCTTTGCTGACTTTAAAGCACCTGGATTGCAACTTTGCAATATATGACCCTTGACGAATTGTTTGAAGGAATACTTCATCTGAAAATATTGTTTGCGGTGGTTTTTTTTTTTTGTTTGTTTGCTTGCTTGCTTATTTGTTTTTTTCCCAGAGCAATGTTCAAAAAATGTTACTCTTTGAATAGCTTTTGTAGTTTTGATTATTGGGATGTGCCAACAATACAACCTGACAGTGGATTGACTCCTTGAGGAAGTACTCGCTGGTGTTTCTTGATATCTTCATTGCTCACTTCTTTTCCTCACTGCTGCCTAGGTGATCTTAGGGTAAGATCACAAAAGGTAGATGCAAGGAAGTTCTAAAGGCAGGACTTCCTTACAAACTGTTCAAACTACACTCACTTCAGCAAGCCAAGATGATAAAAATACAGTAACATCAACCAAAACCACTATAAGCATTTAGTTAATTTCTCTGTTTGATTAGACATGAGTAGAGATAATTTTGATTTATTAACTTTATTTTGTTGCTTTTAAAAATAATGAATGTGCTGCAACACAAAATAATTAATACAAAAAAAAAAAAAAAGATAGTCATAATGACTTTGTATGTTTGACTTTCTAGAGGAAAACTCATTCCCCATTACATTCCTGTAGAAAGACTGATAGAAACACACCCATGCCCTTCTAAAACACAACCTCCTTGTGCGAGGACAATGAACACAGTCCAAGATGACATAGAGCCTTGATGGCAAAACCTAGTAAAGTGTTTGCTAGCGAATTTACCCTTGTCTATTGATAGCAAAACTTGTATTATAATACCAAATGATCGCCAGTGAGCAGCTACTAAAATATAACAGAGCAAATCCAATAGAATTCAGCCTATCCAAATACAGGCAAACTTCTGGAACAAGGCCTTTTGTTCCAGCGCCGCCAGTCTGAACAACAAGGCTATTGACTGCATGTGCCAGCCTTTGTTACTGGGGGCTACCTGAAAAGATTAAAATTGCATGAATCTGCAATTTCAGATCCATCAATTCGCAGCTGCAAAACTTCCATCTGTAAACTGACCTAGGAGGAGTAGACTGTTGACTTAAGCTTCTCTGTTAAAGCATCATACTGTCATAGTCTATCCCTAGCAAATAAATTAATTTCCAGTGCCAGTGCTAAATAAGTCTCAAGAAGCTGTAACATAGTTTTGATCTTTCATATTGCCACAATTACTGCAAAAGGTCATTAATTAATCTATGGACCATCAGTTAAATCAGTAAGCCCTTTAGACAACAGAAAGCAAAAAAATGAAAGGCACTCAGACCACTTCCTCTTCCACTTTGTCACAATTTTACCAAGATATATACTGACATCAACACAATTCTCCAAAAAGGAACTGCTTGTGGATCATCTCTAAGACGAGCCACTAATGATTCCTTACCTTTAGCACCTCTTCCTTTACAGAATACAGTATTATTTTTGTTCAGGCTACATTGAATCCACAGTGAAATCTGCAGGCTAATGATGAATCAAGTATACATTTTACTTTCCCTTCTCTATGCTGAAAGGCAGCTTGGACAGTTTTGTGAAAAGTTTTTCAAGCACTAAGCCCAACATTAGCATAATATTCTTGTATGAGTCAAGCTTCTGGTAAGAAGTACTGGTAGAACTAGGCTGCATTGCAGTGTACTGAAAAAATCTACATTATGATGATCCTGGTTCGAGCCAGGACAGGGGTAATTTTTACAGTAGCTAGGAGGGCCATGGCTAGGACCTAGAGGTTATTCTGTACCACCTCACATAATTTTCCAGGGATGGGGAAGGGCTCTTTTTCAAGTCAGCACAGCGTGGCAGAGGGAACGGTTGGGTATTGTCTATTGTAAGGGGGTTTCCGTGTGAATAGTTGGGGTTTTGTACCCCCCATCAGTAGTATTATTGGTTATAGTGTTTGCTTTCCCAGCTCATGGCTGTTTCCAGTAAATTGGTGTTGAATCTTCAAACTCAAAAAAAACCCACAGTTTTTTTTCAGTTATTTAAGAAGAAAAGATTTTTTTATTTTTCTGATCTGAATTGAAAAAAATGATGGTTTTAGTCTTTCTCCAATTTTCAGAAGAAACACCCTGTTCTTTCTCAACGTTTACAAACGCTCTTATTTTCCTAAAGGAAAACAACTAACACTTTAGCACCCAAACTAACATTCCCTTCACTGGAAAACACTGGTTATAGGATTCAGAAAATGCTTGATAGGCCATGTTAAAAAAAAAAAATGCTGGAGACATTGACACACTTGAAAAGTCAACCTGTAAATACTATACCCATGACCACAAAAAACCCCAAAGTTCTCTATGAAAAAATCCTGCATGAGCTGTAACAGAATATATACTTCATTAAAAATCTGTAAGGCTCTCTGCATTCTCTGTAAAAACACAGATTTTCAGATGTCCCTATTCTCCATGTACTTACTCATTTGAAAAGTGTACTTAGTCATGAGAACGCAAATTACAAATTCAAAAAGAAAAGCAAAGAATGTCTGCCTTTCAGATATGGCACCTACATGTGCATCAGTCCTCAGCCTACCCTATTCTTAGATTATGACAACTCCTTTCAAAAACTGAAGAGGACATTCCCTAATTTAATGTTCAGGTAATGCACTCTTCATAATGATCATTGCATTGACTATGAGAATGATTAAATTGTTACGGCTGATCAGACATTTAAAGTGTTCTATAAGGATAAAATTATCTTTCGTCTTCACTCTATGCTCCCATCCCAACCAAACTATTAAGCTAGGATTTTGTTTTCTTAGTTTTTTTATAAACCTGTTCTCATCCTCACCATGGCAAGAGAAGCTACATTCCATTGGTAAGACAGTACTACTTTGAATAGAGCCAAGGAGTTCAAGGAGGTAGCTGAAAGTTTTTATCTCTGATGTGGATGTAAACATCTAAACTGTGATGCTGACCAACAGGGTGAGCTGAAAGGCCAAGCAGTGTTATTGCACAAGATTATTTTTATTTTAGATTTCCAGTTTGAGGCTTTTAAACAGAAACCCATTTTAAGTTAGGTAATATTGGTATATCTTCACTTTCTCTGTGTGTTCTCCCTTCAGTTGTTCAAATTGCTTTTTCTGTGGCGCTTTTGTCTCATTCAAGGCACAAATCCTCTTCTAGGAATAAATCAGAAATGTGTAGAACATATGTAGACTCATCAGGGACATAGAGATATTGATCTCATCTCTGTTAGCACTGGCTTTACAGTGCCAATAGTCAGGGCTATCCATGTCTGTTGCAAATGGAAGTTATTGTAAGTTATGTAAGATTCCAGTTTCAAGTGTTGCAGAACTAGAAAGGCAGGTGCGGAAAGTGTCAAGAGAATGCACAAAGAGAAAAGCAGGTCCTGTAGATAAAACATGCATTCTGTCCCATGTAATTTAGTCCTAATTCTGTTGTAAAATTTCTGTTTGATACTAAGCAAGCCATTAAAACATAGTCAAGCGTGGATTCTATAGCTTTGCAAAGTCAATTCAAGATACTGGGTATCCAGCTAGAGGTACGAAAGCATTTCATATTTACACCTGTAACAAATATCAATAAAAATGCTACTTTAAAAAGAAAAGATACTATATTCTATTAGGGTTTTAAATCTAGGCCTCTTTAATTGAATGGAGGAAGTCAATGGACAACTCTGACAATATTTGTTGTAATTTCATGCCTTAGTTCTACATGGGTAGAGAATGGATAACAAAACCGTCCATATTTAATGGGCATATTGCAAAGAAAAATTATAGGTTCTTAAAACAATGGCAACATTGAGTTCATCATTGAAGTCATCAAGGAAACAGTAGTGTATTGATCATATTTTTCAAAAGCAAAAATTTGGGGAAACTGTTTTTAACAATAAAGAACTGTCATAATGTCAGTCCAAAAAATTACCAAGAATATATTACTCTAACTATTGCCATTCCTTTCTCCAGTTATTTAAACTTGATTGTATTACTGTCTTAATCTAATCTAGAATGCTTTTCAGATCAATGGAAGGAATGTCTCAGTAGTTTAGCGAAATAGGAGGTCCTCTCTCCCAGACTTTCATATAAAGAATCTTGTTCAACAGTTGTTCCTTCAAGTGATCCCACTTTGTGTTGATGTGTTGAAAACTAAGTCATTTTATCTGCCTGAAATGACCCCTCTTGAAACTGCACCCACTACAAAATGGGAGACATAACTCTCTGCTCTGGAGTGTTGGAAGTACAGATTGCAAGAAATTCTTTTTTCTATTGTTTCTGTTTCTCCGTTTTAACTAAACATCTCAGACCACTTAGAAGACAACAGACTGAGATGGAGATGAGGAAGAGGTGAGGAAACTAAGAGGGATAGAACTTACAGAGAATAACAAATTCCAAGGATGAGCCACATCCCAGAATTTGAGGGCAAATGAGCATAGGATCAAAACAGGACAGAAAAAATATTAGGTGCAAAGGGATATTATGCATTTCAGACCTAAACTCCCAGCATAATTTGTCCATTACAGAGTTTTAAATCATCTAGTTGTTTTAGATGAAGAAAGCCTGGGTTATAGAAACATGAGTAGGATTAATCTCAACTTTCTCTAAGCAGTTGCAGAATAGATGACATAATTCCAATCAGTAAAAAAAAGTCAACAAAATAAATAAAATTTAGACTTTGATTCAGCTGACCAGACATTGACATCTGCATTAGGATGAGATGGAGCACGCTAGGAATTCCACTAACGATGCTGACTATCTTTCCTTTGTCTCAATGACTAAATGCTTCCTTTCTAAGCCTTACTCCCAAATACTAAAGAGCAGATAATCACCTTGATATAACCAAACATAAATTATTGATAGTCACTGTATTATCAAGAGTTACGATCTTGAGGATAAATCTCTGCATATCAAATACATCTGTGATCTCTTGGTTAGAGTAAATCCTAGAGATGTAGACTCATCCCCACCCAATATAGATCTCCATGATATTTTCAATACTGTAAACTTTCAGCTAGCTGTGACCTACCACCACAACTATTTCGAATTCAGCTGTTCCACCACCTATGAAGATCTTTACAGACATTACAGTGGCACACAGCAAGGTTAAAATTGAGATGACCTTTCATAAGAACTTGATTCCATGATCTGTATTTCACCCATAAATTAGAACATTCTTTATTCTGCTAAACAGAAGAACAATTGTCCTCCTGACTTTACCAAGAGTGCCAATAAGGCAATTGTCCACTTCCAGCCGGAAGCTCTGTATGCACATTGCAACACTTCCTGCCTGGCTGACGTTGTCTGGTTCTTTCCCAAGGTGGATTAACCAAGGCTGTTCAGCCACCTCTGAAAACATCTTCCACTGTCGGAACTCAAACTGGCCTGGCTTTCCAGTCTTCCTAGACTGCTCCATTGCTGTATTCCATACAACTTCTCTTCTGGAAATATTTATATGCAATGTTAGGAAAGCCATTTAGGAAGCTGGCCGTAAGGTTGGTTTCAATAAACAAACTATTGTTGAAATTTGATGTGTTCTGCCTCCAGTGAGGAACATATGAAACACCTTAAAAAACAAGAAAGAAACAATGGTTTTGACAATTCATCATGCAACATTTGGACAACTTGATTTTTTTTCTACAGAAAGCAAGAGGAGAGAAAGTTAGCATGGAACTTTGTGTAGCAAAATACAACTGCAAAAACCGGTCACAAAAACCTAGTACCTATCAGATGCTAGAACCATAGCACTATCACATGGTATTTTTGAATAGTGTGATTGATTCTCCTGAAAAGTCTTATCAAGCAACAAGGACAAAAGGTTAGAATAGAAGGCAAAAAAGAATTACTGGCAATGCAAGCCACAAATATGAGTAAAAGAAGAAATTCTTTCACTGAAGATAAATTGTGGAACATGGTCAGAACACTAAAAACTAGTGTTAACTGAGCTTTGGCTCTTTCCTTAAAATACTAAAAATGGAGAAGTACTGATGAACAGTATTTCTTTTGAATCATCCAGAAAATCAAAATGCCTATGACCTGGTTTGCTGCAATGGTGAGACCCTTAGCACAGATTAAGGTGTTCTATTTTTATGCCTTTGCAAAGCAAAGTAACACCTTCAGCAACCACGGCTGCCATCTCTTCGCTATCATGTGAATCTTGATTACCATCAAAGACTGTCCTTCAAAGGCATGCTACAACAGTGACATTACCCTGTGTACAGCTCAAAAAAAACTTTGGCCCACCTCTTAGGAATGGTGATTAAATACTTATCTCCAGAAGGCAGTCACAGAGTTGCTACATCTTAACCATCTTAATTTTGTATGTAGGCCCATCCTTCCACCAACCATCCTGCTACTGTCACTGAATAACCCCCTCTTTCACCACCTTAGATTAAGCCTAGCCCTTAAAGATACCAAGGAGTGGATTAAAAACCTTTTTGTAGACTAGTTAGAAGATTAGGAAAGTATGAAAAGTATGAAAATTTTAAGATGTTTTATCTGCACAAATGATGTCCATATAGAAGTCCAGTACACAATTTCAGTCATCCAGATGAAGGATGTTGACCTTGGAGACATTGACATATTCGTCATAAAGAATGGGCAGATTAATCAAGTCTGAGAAAACTGTCTCCAGCTCTTTCTACATAAATCATCCAAATGGACCAACGTTTTCCTAATGCGTGTCTGCTGGACAACAGTCCAAAACTTGTCCATCAAAGTAGAACATTTGAGAACACTCTTTTTGAAAGACCTCTGAAAGACTGAAAGAAAATAAAAACTTTGGTCAAAAATGAGTTGACTCAATGTGTTGGTTGATTACACAAATGTGACGAACTCTGCTTCAGCCTGTGCTGTTCTGTGGCAGAGAACGGCTCTCTGGTGTTCGGCATGGAATAGGAAACACTCGCTGGAACAAACACTGCGGTGTGACAGAACACACAGTTTGGCATTCCTGTCCTGACATAGGTTTTGTCCCACCCTTCAGCCCTTCTGAGATCAGAAACTATGCCTTGAATAATTTTGTCTCAAAGAAGTAACTCGTTACATCTACTTCTGCATAATGAAGCCTTCCATTCATCAAGTTAATGGCTTGCTACACAGCACCTCATGCAAGGCACCCCCAGATGACACACGAGGTGACAAGAACAGGTTGTGGGGTGTAACTAGCCATGGACTCATAGGCAAGTCAACAGTTCAGCTACTTTCTATTCGCCCATAATCCCACGGAGGCCTTGGCGGGGCCTTCCTGGCTTGGCAAACACCGTCAGCCGGGAGATGGAAGGCACATATCCGGTGTTGGCAGCCACCGTCGAGGGCTGCTTAGTTTCTTTTACGACTAAGGCATCCAACCAAGGAAGTTTGGACGGAGAAGCGCGTGCAGACGCGATATATATATATGGCACTACCGTAGGGCGATGGACCGGGCGATGGTGGAACCCGCGGGGAGCGGAGCTCGGAGGGTCGCGGAGGGGCGGGCACGTGGGGGGGGCTGCGGACGGAGGCTCGGGGGCGTGACGACGGCCCTGCACGTGCGTGGGGGCCCGTGTCCTCCCACCACCGCCCCGCTCCGAACTCCGCGTCCGTCCCGCGGGCACATCCCACACCCCCGCACAGCCCCCCCCCCCCCCCGCCTCCCGC
>VZUI01010527.1:0-32531 GCA_013401135.1 Cettia cetti | reverse complement strand
CGCGACAGGCGGCCCTGGTTTCACCGGCGACCCACGCGACTCGAGGCCCCATGTGATAAGGGACCCCTGCGACACGGGGACCTCAGCGACACCCGGCTATCCGTGACACCGGGCCCTCCCCGACACGGGTGGCCGGTCCCTCCCGCTGCCCGCGGGGCGGGGTTGAAGCCCACACGAATGGCTGCACTCGGCCAGCAGAGGTTTAATCCCCTTTGTCCCTTCTGACGGGACTCAGTGTGGAGGTTTTCGTCTGATTGCGCGAAATGTTTACTCTGGTATCAGGGAATAGGATTTGAATCCCTCAGGTTGATACACGGGTCTGTATTTTCCATCCCTCAGGAGCTGAAGCAGCGTGTCCCGGAGCTGTTGCATGCCGGTTGTTCAGTATCCATGAAGATGATGGAAGCCTGAGTGGAGATCACAGAATTGTAAAACATCCAGGGCTGGAAGGGGCCCACAGGGATCATCCAGTCCAGCTCCTGGCCCTGCCCAGGACAAGCCCGAAATCCCACCCTGTGTCTGAGAGCGTTATCCAAATGCTCCTGAACTCTCAGGCTTGGTGCTCTGACCACTGCCCTGGGGAGCCATAAATTTGCATGTATTCCCTCCCTGCTTAGTCAGGAACATCCAGCTGTGTTGAAATCCCATTCCTTGCAGGAAGCAAAACGCCTGCGGTGCAAGTGAAACCACAACACAGACCTGAACTTCACACATTCCCCTCCCAGCCTCAGCTGAGATCACCATCGTGTCCAGCCAGTTCTTCCTTCCTTCCCTCTGTGACCTTCTCCAGGTCACCCGATCCCAACAGCAAATTTGCCCTATGAAACAAGGACAACACATTCCACTTGAAAACATTCTGGGCTTGAAAAATTAAATATTTAGGAGCCTTATTATTGCTGTCGAGCAAAATCTTTTATTTCCCAGCTCAGTGGTTGACTAATCCTGCCAGTACCACTTGGAGAACTCCCTCTTTTTCATCAGTTTTAGTCTCCAAAGTGTTTTTTGAACAGATCTTTGGTGCCTCTAGTCAGAACATGGAACCTTTCTTGGTGCAGTGGGTGCTTCTTTGGGGTCCGGGGATTGGCTTTTAAGGGTTCCTGTCACGCGTGGGGACAGAGCTGTCACACGGCACAAGAACTGTCAGAAACGAGTGCATTTAATGCAGAAAATCACCATCTTACGTGTGCCCCTAAATGTACCCGCCAGCTCTGCAGGCAGAGACGGCCATGGGGAGAGAGCTGGCGGGGGACTGGGTATCCCAAAGACTGGCAGCGAGGGAAACTGAGGCAGGGAAGCAGGGAGGGGAAGGGCAGCGGGGCTGGAGCAGCCTTAAGGCGGGCGGGCGGCGCGGAGCCGCTGCGCTGTCGCAGGGCGTTTGTGCCGCTTTAAGGCGGTGCCGGCGCTCCGGGCTCGGCAGGCACCGGGAAGAGGAACTGGGCTTTGCACTGCCGGGTCGGGGCGAGCTCCGCGCCGGGCACCGGCCCCGCTGCTCCCCTCCCGCCGCCGCCGCTCCGCGCTCGCTGCCTGGGAGAGATGGGGCGGGGAGGGGGAGGACGCGCTGGGGGTCAGGACCGGCCTTTGCATCCCCCCCGCGCCCCCCGGCAGCCCCTCTGCTCCCCCTTGCACCTCCCCGCCGCTCCTTCCTCCTGCTGCACAGGGATGCGCTTGACAGGGCTGCCCGCGGGCTCCGTGCGTGCTTGAAGTAGAGGCTTGGAGAGGCTTTCCTCCTTCGCTTGGAGAGCCCCGCCAGCCCCTGCTCTGAGCCCCCTATTCCCTGCCCCAAGCTCGCCATCTGCTTCCTCGAACCCCCTTCCCCTGTCCCAAGCCTCCATCCCCTTCCCTAAGCCCCCTACTCTGAGCCCCTCATCCTCTTGTTCAAGCCCCCCATTCCCTTTCCTTGAGCTCCCATTCCCTGCCCCAAACCCCTATCCCCTGCCCTGAACCTGTGTCCCTGAGCCTCCCATTCCCTCCCCTCAGCCCCTTTTCCCAAATCCCCCCTCCCCTGTCCCGAGCTCCCCTCCGCAATGATTTTGCTGAGCTGCTTCCTGCACCTGCGGCCCCGGCGCTGCGGCCCCTTGGCCGGGCTGGGCAGGGGGCTCGGCCCCGCAGCCGGGTCCCGCAGGGCTCTGCGGGTGCTGGTGGACATGGACGGGGTGCTGGCCGACTTCGAGGGAGGCTTCCTCAAGAAATACAGGGCCAGGTACCCTGACAAGCCCTACATTGCCCTGGAGGACCGGAGGGGCTTCTGGGTGTCGGAGCAGTACGGGCGCCTGGGACCCGAGCTGAGTGTGAGTTCTGCTTTCCCCGGCTCCACGCGTGGCCAGAGCTTGGTCCTCGGGGACTCTCTGACCCCCAGGTCATGGGGGCAGTGCTGGGGAGGGCTCTGGGGGCCAACAAAAAGCTCCCATAAAAGCTTAGGAGGGCTTCCAGCGGTGCATTTCTTTCCCCAGAAATCCAGCGCTTTTTTGTGCACATCTGTGTCTTTCTTAGAATGCTAGAGTGGGTTGGGTTGTTAAGGACCTTAAAGACCATCTCCTTCCAGCCCTGCCTTGGGGAGGGACATCTTCCACTAGACCAGGCTGATATGATGGCCTAGTGGGCTTTTTCTCTGCATGCCTGGATGGAGACAGGGGAAGGAAAGGGAGTATTTCAGAACATCTGTCTTGAAATACCCCAGATTTTATAGCTGGGGTTTTCTAGCTCTGATTTGGCCACGTGGGTTGGTGCCATTCCTAGATGGATTATTTAGCTCCTCAAGAGCAATGTGAGGGGTGGGATGCACCAGAGCAGTTCAGAACAAACCATGCAATTGATGCTTCATGTGAGGGCTTACTTAAAACAACCCAAGCCCTCCCATGCCAGAAATTATTATATTCAGTTTAATAATTAAAGCTTAAAAGCAGAAGGTCTCTCTACATTGTAATTTATCATTCAGCAACAGGCTGACTGCTGCAGGGACGTGTTTTCTGCCTCTACAAGCTTCCCATCCCAGTGGATGTCTGTGGTCTCATCCATGGATTGCAGTTGCACTGACTGAAATGTGTTATAGTAAATAAAAGTATTCCTGTTGTTAGGAGTATGATGGTTACAGGGAAAGGACTGGGAATAAGGTCCAGGGCTCTCCCATGGGCAAAGTCCTAAGCAATTTGTTGAGCTGAAGGAGTAAAGTGTCCTTTCTGGCTAGGAATGGTGAAAGGGAAGTGCAGAACATAATTTGTGCAGTTAAAGCAGCTGCTTAAAGTTTGGCAGGGGTAACACATGAAAACAGTTTTTTTCCTTTCTTGATCGTAACTGCTTTGGATGTGTTAAATGAAGTGAGCTCATCTTGTGTCTGCTGTGATCATGTAAAACAACCAAAACCTTGGGCTGAACAAGTAGCAAAACTTGCACAGACTGACCTCAGGGCAGTCCTGGTTTTCCCCTTGGTTTCAGGGCAGGGCTAAAGTGAGGAGGAGCTGCTCCATGGCTACAGACACATGGGCCAATTCAGTCTCTGACCAGAGAGCACCACTGACCTTCAGGGACCAGAAAATAGGAGCCAAAGAGTCCAACAAGCTGCAGGTCCCAGCTCTGAAAGGGAGAAAGTTCAGCAATGCACTGAGCACACAGACCTGCAAGGATGGAGAGCCCTGGACAGGCAGGGAAATTCCTTATGGGGATTGAGGGTCTGTCCTGGCACATGGGGGCATTTTCAGCCCAGGGGATTTTTCCATCTGCTGGTGGTCATGGTGCCACAGGGAATTTTTCTGGCTCAGGGCATGTGGAGCGGGTCTTTTCCTCAACGTGAGCTTAGTTATTCCCTCCTCAAGCTTGATTGCAAAATGCTTTTTGACATAATTGGAAGTGGGATAGCTGCAGAAGTGCTGCTGTAAAACACTTCAGTGCAGTTTGAAGTGCTCTGCTGCATGAGGCTCAGGTGCCTCTTGTGCAGCTACAGACAATACCTTAAAAATAAAACATCACTGCTCCCCAGTCTGAGGCAGAGCAACTGGAGTTTGAATGTTTGCGTGGCCCTGTGGCAAACTCTTACACTGGTTGTTCTTGCCATGGAGCCTGGAGGCATTTCTGCATCTGCAGCTCCTCAGCTGCCTCACAACACTGGGGCTGGGCAGCTTCTGCTTTTTCCCAGCTCTCCCCCTTGAGGACACAGCATTTGTGCAAAATAATTGCTTTCCTTGTCACCTGACAAGCTGTTCACCTGTTTGAGGCAGTGCAGGGGCTGCTGTTCCTTAGAGCTGTGCTGGGCCCATTGCAGGCAGCCCCTGGACTCTGCTGTCATGCCAAGGTTTTGCTCCCTGTGCCATACCAGTGTGCCCAGGCTGCTGTCCTGGATGCTGTGTTTCAAATCCTTGCCTAGAGATGCTCTGTGTACCTGCTAGACCTTGTCCAGGCATCCCTGAGGAAGAGCATCTGCATTCATCCTGACATGTGGCTCATCCTGTAATGTACTTTCTCCTGGGGGAGCAGCCTGGCTGCTATTTTAAGTGATCTCATGGAGACAAACAGGCCAGACAGCATCTGTGCCTGAGCAGCATCATGGTACAGCAGGGCCACCAGGCCACATCAGCTGGATCCACATGGATCCATCCCTTTGGATGGGTTCAGTTTGGATCTGGATAATTTCTGGTGTTGGGTCTTACAGGACCACAGCTCCCTCTGTGTTTGGGGCTGCAGAGGCAAACCCAAGCCTGTTCCAGAGCACCTCCAATCTGAATTGTATGGGGTGGGAGCAGAGGCACCCACAGAGCCAAAGGGGTGAGCAGGAGGGCACTGGAGCTGGTGGTTCCACTGTTCTCCTTGTCATCCTCTGTCCTAGCAAAGGGTGAGGAGGATGCACATGCAGGAAACATTGCAAGAAGTGCAGTAACTGCTTGCTTTCCACTCGCAGGAGAAAGCCATCAGCATCTGGGAATCCAAGAACTTCTTCATCGAGCTGGACCCTCTCCCTGGGGCTGTGGAAGCTGTGAAGCAAATGGCAAATTTGGCAGAGTGAGTATGAACCTGCCCATGACATGTGGGGATGGACAGAGGAGCAGCTGTGTCTTCACATCCACCTCTTGGTGGAAGTGCTGATACAACTACAGCATTAAAAATAAATATCTCCCAGCCATCAGGGAAGGGAGGGGAGAGAGGGCTTTGGCTCCTGGAGCAGTCACCTAGAACATCAGCCATGTGCAGCCTCTTCCCTTCAGCTCTCTGCTCCCAGCAAAGGTTGTGAAAAGGGGATCACGATTGTGCTGTGGGATTCTGTGAGATGGGGGATTAATGTCTTAAATCTGTTTGATCTGTGTGTGGTCGGGGTGTTTCCTTTGGACTGTTGCTTGCTGTGGCTCAGAATGACACTCTGCCCCTGTTTTTCTCCTCGTGGCAGCACTGATGTGTTCATCTGCACGAGCCCAATCAAGAAGTACCGGTACTGCCCTTACGAGAAGGTGAGCAGGCCCAAATCTCAGCTTCCCCTCCCGTCCATGCTGCCCAGTGAAAGGTGCCTGACCCCTGCATGCCTCTGGCTGTAAAATTTACCTGTTCCATCCATTTGCATGCACTGAGCCTCTTGATCTTAGTCTTTCATCATGACATCAAAAGCTGCTTGACTTTCAAAGAACTTTTACTTCAGCAGCATCCAAATCCATCCCACTAATGAACTTATTAAGAGAGAGATCCTCCCTGTGTGGGGGCCAGGGCTGCTTCTACTCCACCAAGCACCCCCTGCTCCATCCTTCAGCCTTCCCTGAGCTCACCAGCCATCTCTTGCCTTCCAGTATGCCTGGGTGGAGAAACACTTTGGCCCTGAATTTCTTGAGCAGATTGTTTTGACACGAGATAAGACAGTGGTTTCTGCTGATCTGCTTATAGACGACAGACCTGATATAATAGGTAAGAGGTGAGGGCTGAAGGAGAGACTGGAGGCAGCCAGGGATGTGTGCTGGTATTTCTGTGCTGTTTGGGATTTATAACTTTGGAGTGAAACTTCATGTTGGAGTGAAATCAACTTCAGTGTCTCACAGAGTTATCCAAACCACTGACCTTCCTTCCTTTGCAGGGGCAGAGCAGAACCCCACCTGGGAGCACGTGCTCTTCACTGCCTGCCACAACAAACACCTGCAGCTGAAGCCCCCCAGCCGCCGGCTGCACTCGTGGGCTGATGACTGGAAGGCCATTCTGGACAGCAAACGCCTCCCTCCTGGCCAGGCCACCTAAACACCAGCCCCCACGGCCACCTGGGGCTGCAGCCACCTGCCTGTGTCCGTGTGGAGTCCTGCTGAAGGCCAGAACCACGGATGGACAGACAGACAGACGCTGTCCCTGCTGCAGAGAGGAAGAGGAGGGTGAGCTGAAGCGCCACAGTCACCCGGACTTGAGAAACAGACCCCAACCCAGCCCTGCCACAAGGGAGCAACAGCAGGATTGTGCCTGTGGACCTGACAGCTGGGCTGGGGGGCATTTCCCACTGGCTCCTGGGGTCTCTGTGCTGCCTCTGCACCCCCACGTGGCCAGCCCAGCGTTTCTGATGGACAAGGTCACCCTCAGCGTGTCACTGCCCCTGCCTGGTGCACCACATGGCACAGACCAGCTCTCCATGCTCCTCTCCACGTTATGGTCAGGGATCATGTGTGTGGTTTGTTTAGTCCTTGCAGGGTTTCATCCCAAGGAGCTGCCTCAGGAGGTTTTTGCCACTGGCAGTGTCTGGACCTGGGGAGAGGGGAAGGGCAGGGAGAGCAGGCAGGTTCTGTCCAGGCTCCCTGCACTGGTGTCGTGTTGGTGGAGGATTGTCACAAGCACATCCATGGATGCTGTTTGCAGTTCTCACATACTGCAAAGAAAGATGTTGGGGGGATGTTGCTGTTAAAGGCTGGGCAGCTGTGGTGGTTTCAGGGTAGAGTTAATTTTCTTCACAGGAAATAAAGCCACATACAAGCCACTGTGAAAAAAATTAACTCTACCCTGGCCAAAACCAGCACGGGAGCCCATGAGAGGTGCCCATGAGCTGTATCACAGGGTAGTTTGTTCTGCAGCTCCACCACGGTCCCAGCTCTGCATGTCTGGGGACAGAGTTTGCTGCCAGTCCCACTTCCCTGGTGCTGGGCCCCTGCAGAGAGGTGTTCAGTGCCTGGCTGATGCAAAGAGGTCACAGCCACCTCTGCCAGGGGACAGTGCAGGGGCTGCTGAGCTCTGGGAGCAGCCAGTGCTGCTGGGAAGCTGCAATTGACCACCAAAATGGGAGGGTTTAGACCAAGGGGCAGCTCCAAGAGGGATGGTTTTGGCATAACTGTGCCCACAGCCTCTTCCTCCCTTGTTTGTCTCATTTTTGCTTTGCTGAGCCTTCACGAGTCCAGCCTTGAACTTCAGCGACCTGTCTGGCTCGAGAAAGCAGCTGCTGCTGCTGCTCCTGGCCTCAGAGACACATCCCAGCTGCTGGGAGAGCTTGGCATCCCCTCCCTGCCTGTGGCACTGCCACAGGGCAGCCAAAGCCCAGCTGTCCCCAGTGGGAGCAACCTAAGCAGAGCCCCAGGGATGAGCTGGGTGTGTCACTGCTGACACCACAGAGGCCATCAGACCCCACTGCTGTGTGTCCCACTGCCCTCCTGGCCCAAGGACTTGCTGGCTGCAGCAGTAAAATTCCCCATTTGGACACCTAACCCCACAGATAGAGGTGGTAGCCAGGGCTTGGCCAGGGTTTGCCACTCTGTGCTCACACCTTTGGTTTGCCTCTCCCCTCTCCTGTGGGCCCTCATCAACGAAAGTACATGAACTTAAAGCTACATAACCAACAAATAATGTCATTCAGCAGAGGCAGCCAGCCCCCTCCTGTTACCCAGGACCTGGAGGGGTTCTGGAGTTGGTGCTTTGGAACCTGTGCCTTCCCTGGGTGCTGCAGGGCCAGGGATGGGGCCTGTGTCAACTTGGGGCTTGCCCTGTTTCTTGGGATGGGGAGAGTTTACAAAGTCGGCATGATTGGCCCAGGGCAGTGGGACTTAGATACCACAAGCATTTTATTTTTTTTCATTAATCTCTCCTATTTAAACCACTGTATGTGTGTTCTGGGTGGTGGGTTTGGTTTGGAGGGGTCTGTTTGGGATGTGCAGCTGCCTGAGGTGCAGCCTCCTGGCCAAGAGCTGCCTTGGGTGGAGGATTTGCAGACTGGGAACTGAGGCAGTGTGGGAGCACCATGGGCAGCTGCTTCAGCTGCTGAACATCAGGAACCCCTCGGCTCCACCAGACCTCTGCTGGCTGTTGACCCCTCTGTACCACCAGGGTGACATTGTGGGGTCCAAGCTGGTTTTTTTTTCTAATGGTACCGTGTAAATATGAGCTGCCTGAGCTCCCCTGAGCCTTCTCCCTGCTCACTGAGCCAAAACAAGCTGGCACATCACTCCAGCAGCTGCCCAGACCTGTAATCTTCCCCCAAAGCTGGGGCAGACCTGAGGGATGTGGCTCCCTGGGGCCAGCAGGACTTTTCCCCATGGTGAGATGTGATGCCAGAGAGACCATGTGGGCTCACACCAAATATACTTGAAAGCAGAGCTGGAGTTTCTCATGCCTGAGGCTCCAACTGCATGCACAGAGATCCTGAGCTGGTAGCTGGACTGTTTGCTCCCACACCCAGGACTGGGAGGTGACTCCATCGCTGACGGGTTGGCCTGTTCGTCCTTCAAGCCTGTCTGTGTCCAGCTGAGATACACAGAGCTTTTATTTTTGAATGTACATCTATAAACCTGAGGCAAATGAGGAGCAATGTAATAAACACTGGGTTGTTTGGCATCCAGCTGCCTAGAAATGGAGTTTGGGGGTTGCACTTTCCCAGCCATGGTTCTGTGTGGGGATGGGGGGGTTTCACCTCCAGGTTTGGGAATGTCCCCTTGTCCAGAAAACCTGGAAGCAGTCCTGCTGCCCTGGCAGTGCCATCACTGTGTTAGATACAGACCCCAAGGGCAAAAATAAAGCCAAGGGTGGTTTGGGGTAGACTTCATCTTCCTAAAGACCTTTTATAATAAATAAAGCTGTGAAGTGTGTGTCCTGTTGGGCCACAGAGCAGAAGCTATAAAAGGGGCTGGGATTGTCATGGGCTGGCTCTCCCTGGGATTTTATGCCTTATCCACATCGCTGCTCCACATCCACACACCCAGGTTGTGAGGTATCCATGGACTCCCTTGCCTGCTGTGGGGCTGTGCCATGAGAATCCCTGTGCAGAATCCCTTCCCAGAACCTTCATGCTGTGAGCAATGCCATAGCCCAGCTGGACACTGGGACCTGGTTTACGTTTGCAGTAGAAGATGGGGAGGGACTGCATCCTGATGGAGCATGATGAACTCCTCATCTGCAGCTATGCCTGTTCTTCATGCTCTCCTATGTTGCTTTATTTTTTCCCCTTGAAAAGCCTCAGGTTGCAGATACCACATATATTTCAGGTGATTAGCAGTTTCCAAAGCAGAGACAGAGAGGAGGGGTAAGGAGATGGTAGCACCCTGGCCCTGAGTACAGGGCAGTGCTCAAGGCCGGTGCTGGTGGGAGCCTTTGCACTCTTCCCATGGGCAGGAGCTGCTGGACAAATGTGCAAACACCCACCCCGGCAGGGCACTCCCACCTGAAAGCATCCCCCGTCTCCCCAGTCCAAGCTGGACCAAGGTGGCAGGCCCTGGCAGGGCGGGAGCAGGTGATGCTCGCCCCTGATCCTCGGCAGCAATCGCCGCGCGGGTGCTCATTAGCTCGTTCTCACGTTGGCCACTGCCCAAATAACTCCGAGCGGTGTGAAATCCCAGCGGAGGGGAGAGCCAGGAATGCAGGGGCCAGCCGGGGCCAGCCCTGACGCAAGGGCAGCGGGTGGTGTGGGACAAAGCCAGGGCAGGGGACGGGGCGGGAGGGAGGATGAATCACCCAAATACGCAGGAGGGGAAGGAGCGGAGGAGGCGATGGAGCAGCTGGAGGCAGCTGGATGGGGTTTTGTTCCTGCCACCGTGGCCGGTTTCAGGAGAGGAGCAGGATGCTGCCTCAGGGTCACTGCTGGGGCCAGGCTTTTGGAGCCCGGTGGTGCCAAAGCAGTGTGGGCAGGACATCCATGTGGATGGAAGAGGAATATCCACTAGAGGGGACTGTGTGATCGCGTGTGGCAGCGCGCTGCTGCCAGCCCGAGCTCTGCACCTTGTGCCAGTCCTCCTTCCAGCCCTCCCGATTATCCCGATGCCCTCTGCATCCCTCCCGCTGGGCTCTGCAGACCGGAGGCACCGATCACCGGGACCGGGGGGTAACGAGGGGCAGCCGCAGGGGCAGGAAAATCGGAGAATCAGGGAACGGTTTGGGCTGGAAGGAATCTTAAAAACCACCTCATTGCAACCCACTGCTGTGGGTAGGGTCACTTTCAATTATTCCAGGTTGCTCCAAGTGCCATCCGACCCGGCCTTGGACACTTCCAGGGATGGAGAAATGAGCCTCCTCCCAGCCACTTGCTCTGTCTCCAGCTGGATGGGGCAGAGAATGGGATGAGCAAAAACATGAACAACTTGTGGATTAGAAGATGAACTAGACACCTATAGAGCCCATATAGAAAATAACCCTGGAAAAATCAAAAGCTGATGGTCCCTGACAGCCCAGGGCATCCCTCCTTTCCCTGCTCTGCTCTGCCCCTGCTTCCCCCTGGGACCCTGCAGCTCCCCCAGGGCTGGGATTGCACATCGTGCCCCTGAAAGCCTGCAATCCCCCAAGGAGCTGGAACATGACTTTGCCTTTTCCTTTTCCTTTTGCTCACTCTGAAGCTGGAGCCCGTTTTGGGCAGCAGAGTGGGGGCAGATCTGCCAGTGGGGAGGACAGGGGTACTGGGGTGGTTTTGGTGGGTTTTGCTTACCCTTGCATTCTTCCCCAGCACCATGATATTATTTCCCTCCTGGTTGGATTAATGGGATTTTCTTTTCAATTTGTGCACAGGGACTTGAGTAATGCAGTCCCCAGAGAGAAATCAACTTCCTTGCCCCAGCAGTGCTGGGGAGGCCAGACCAGAGCCCACATGATAGGTTGCACTGGCTTTCTCCTGTCTTTCAAGGCTCCACACACATTAAGCCCGTCCTCCTGGCAAAAAACTTGCAAAATATTTATTTGTGACTATGTTAACAAACATGCTTGGGGAACATGTTGTATTCAGACGTGAGCATGCCACCTTCTTCCTGCCTCCCTGGGGCCAGGACTGTGGGCAGTGAGGGGCCAGAGCTCAGAGCTGCCAAAATCCAGCTGACGCTGCACTCGGAGCACCGAGGGACCAGCAACCCCGAGCACGAGGCCACCTCGCCTGCTGTTCCCACCAACCACCAAACCTGCCAGCAACATCCCACCAGTGCCTTTTTCCTAGAGGTTCCCAGCTCATGGCTTTTTCCTGGAGGTCCCTAGCTCATGGATGCAGCTGGGGGAAGGGTCTGGCCACGACCTCGTAGAACCCTGGTGTCCTGCAGCCAGAGGGACGTGGACACAAGGGCTCCAGGGATCCTGTCCAGCTCTGTAAACACCCGTCAGAGGGGAGGGCACTGGTATCAGGCCACACCATGGGCAGAGACCAGTGGAGCTGAGCTTGCACACCCCACAACCACCCTGAGCTCATCCCTATCCCTCACCTGCCCAGTCCTCCTCAGCTGGTGGGTGCCAGCAATGATCCTGGGATGGAGAAGGTGCCCTGGAGAAATGGTGCTGCTCCTCTCCCAGAACAGACTCACCCTGAACATATACTATTTTAAACTCTAACTTGCCAGATTTGGGGTGAACTTGCCTAGGCTATGTCTGGGTCCAATACCTCATGCCCCTGAATCTGCTTTCGCCATCTCCAGGTAACCAGGGCTGGAGCTGGGTCTGTTTTCCTGAAATCCAGGGGAGGGAGATGAATGGCAGTTATGGAAGGGCTGTAGTTCAGATATTGGGGAGAGCACTTAAGGTTCTGTGGAGCTATAATCAAGCCTGCGAGCCCCTGTGTGCCCATGGCATTTTTCCTTTGTGCCATCCCAGTGGGAGCCTCAGCTTGGCAGTACCTGTGCTGCCTTCACATCCGCCTGGTGAGTCACCCAGCAGCTCCTGGGGATGGCTTCAAAACACCAAAAGGCTCAGGGAAACTCCCAAAAGTTCTGGAAGATGCACTGGCAGCAGCTGTGGAGGCTCGGAGTTGGCTTCTGTTTAGTAAAAGTGAGGCAAGAGGGCCCTTGTAAGTGCCAGGGGACGTGTGAGGACGAGGAGCAGCTCCTGCTGCATGGGCTGAGCTCTTCCCAGGAGAAGGAATGGGGAAGGCAGGGACTTGGTGCTGCAAAACACCTGAACACCACACTGGTGCCACCCAGGCAAGGCTCAATGCTGTCACCAGGGTTGGAACTGGATGGTCTTTAAGGTTCCGACCCAGACCATTTCGTGATGAAGGCACATCCAGGTGTGGCAGCAGCCAGTCCCAGCTCTGAGCCAGCTCCCCATCCCGGTGGGACTGGGATCCCTGGTGCCTGTGTTCCCCTTTCTGTGCCCACCTGCATGAGGCTTTTGGCCAGGCACCAGCTGGGAACCCCCTGGCTCAGTGCCCCAGCCCTGCTGCTTTCCCCTCCCAATCACAACCATGCCAGGTAATGACTCCATAATGAGCCCCGAGGAACAATCTCTGAAGCTTTCCAGGTGTTACCACCCCTCCTCTTGCAGGCATCTCCTTTGCTCTCAGTCCCAAACCCTCCGGCTCTCACAGCCTGGAAAAGCAAACTTATGCCTTGGGTGCCTGTTTTATAACAGATTTTCCTTTTCCAATCTAGCAGAGCGGTCTCACAGCTGTGCTTCCTGCTCATGCATCTTGTGCATATCCTTTTTTATCCCAGGGAAAGTGCTCCTGGGTGGCTCCTGGGGACAGGCACTGGTGCCAGTGGCAGCCTCAGCCACCCTCAGAGCACAAGGGGATGTTTTGGGACTGATTCCCTGCACTAGGGCCAGTTTATTCTCTGCAGAACACACCAGTCTTCAGTGAAACATGTCTGACTTTAAATGTCACAGGCATCTCCTCTCACGAGAATTGATCTCTGGGTTACTCATGACTGTTCAGATTATGAAAATGGAGGCACAGAATATGTTCTAGTTCCTTTCTGTATAGTGGGTTTGGGACTGCCCACACCTAAGGGATAGAGGAAAATAGGGAGCTGAGAGTCCCACCCTGCCTGGCGTGCGCAGAGCCCAGCTTTGTAATGGGAATTCATAAAAAGAGACCACAAAGAGTCCACAAAAAAAGGGCAAAGCTTCATTTTCACTCCTCCTGGTGTGGCCACAGAGCAGAGACCTCCATGGATGGGACTTTTGACAGTGTTTTGTAGCAAAAAGGGTTTCAGAAGTGCCTAGACCTTTAGGGCCATGTGTTCCCAAGAAGCCATAAACTCTCCAGCACCTGTCCCCTCAAATTTGCAGCACTGCAGCCCCAGCCATGACCCAGAACCCACCCAGCCCCAGGGACCCTCCTGTTTTCCACCCTGTCCTGCTTTGCAGTGTGCTTGTAGAACAAGTCAAACGTGCCTGGAGGAGTGTTTCTGGCCCAGCACCTGCTTTCCCCACGCAGCATTGTTTCCACAAAGCCCAGGAGAACAGCAGCAGCTTCACACAGTCTGACTCCTGTCAGAGCCAGCCGGCTCCGTCCTGCTCCGAGGTGGTTGTTTCATCCCAAACTAGCTAATTCTTGCTGCTTTTTTTATTCTTGCATTTGAAGGAGGGAGAGGAGAACAAAACAACCCTTGGGGTGAAGTTACCTCCTTAATTAACAAGGCTGAGAGCTTTGCAGAGATTGTGCAAAGGGAGAGAAAAATAAGGAAAACTGGGCAAAACCGGAAAGGATTGGGTTCAGTTGTCAGACCAATTAACCTAGATCCACACTCTCCCCCTGGATGAATTGCTCGTTACTACGTAATTGCTTGGGCCCAGCTCCTGATTGAGAGAAATTAAAATCAGACACTTAACAAGGCAACCTGGTGTGGAGATGGGATGCAGGAGCTGCCTGGGGATGCCATTCACAAGACAAAACTGAGAGAGAGCCCAAACTTGGAGGATCTTGCTGAAATCAGCATTATCTGCACCATTTGCACCATCCTGGACTCAAAACATGGCTGGGCTGGGGCATAATTTGAAAAGGCCCTGGGAGATGGTGAGAGGAGGAAAGCCCTGATTTAGCCAAGAATTTCAGCATCTGCATAATTGCAATGCAGCTGCAGGTCCAGCTCAGCTCAGTGCAGGATTTAGATGAAATATGAGGTGTGTTCAGTCAGGGACAAAGTGATTCAGCAGCTCTTTTGCAAACCCTCCTTGACTCTGTGTTAGGACCCATCTGCCTTGAGAAGAGGGAAAATTCTACCATTATAGACTTTTAAATCTATACCTAGTGAAAAAAAAAGCCACTAATCCTGATAAATCAGCCTAGGAAAACCAGCCTGTGCTTTATCTGAGCACGTTCTTCCATGTGTAGGGCTGATGAGTTCACGTGCAGTGGGAAATTCAGACACAGTGTTTGGGAAAGCTCAGTGGTTTCAATATTAGCTTTAGAGTAGGCAAACATGTTTTCCTGCTGCTGAAGGAGAAGGGTATCTCCTTGTGGGAGCATTGGCCTTTTCCATTCCCTGTGGTTCCATCTGCCTCTTTTCCTGCCTAGGAATTATCTGTGGAGCAAGGGAGGGCTGCAGAAAGCCCCAGGCATGGCTGCACCCCCAGCACTGCTGTGCTGCTGTGCTGAGGTGTGATCACAGTTCTGCTTCCAGCTGCTTGCTCTCCTGGCTCACCCTCCTAAAATATCTGCATTTCCCCCAGAAATTTTTGGAGTGCTGCTCCTTTTGTCTGGCTTGTGCTGAGCTTCAACTTGTTTTCAGCCCTGTGGCCAAGCCCCTATGTACTGACCCCCATCCTTGGCCAAACTCCCCTTCAGTCTGTGTTTGCTGTGCAATACAAAGCAGTATCCTTAAAGAAAAAAAGCCCTGGATACCTCAGTTTCAGCAGTTTGAGCTTATCCTGGTTTCCAGTGCCTGCAGTCTCAGCCACACATGGCCCTGGAGCCAGGACAGACACCCCAAAGGGCTGAACCCCAGTTACAGCTTTAACCCATCTGACTCATCCCAGACATTCTTGACATCTCCTTTAATTTTTATTAATGAACCACCTGTCCCAAACAGATCATAAAAACTACCACAGGTAGGGCAGCAAAAGGATGAGAATAGCCCAATCCAACTCTATATCCCCACCTGGAAAACCCCTAAGACTCCAGCTACACGTGTCTAAAGGAAAACCACCAGTGCTCTGGCTGTGGCTACACCACGTGTATTTATTGACATAGAAAACAGCCACCGTGTGTTTTCCACCTCCAGGCTCAGCCCACAGCCCTTTGAACATCCCTTGGTGGGATCCAGGAGAGTCTGAAGGGTCCATCCACTCCCAGGTGGTTTCATCTGAGGCTGAAACGGGCTCAGGATTTTTCTGTGAAGGCCCTGGGATTAAATTAAAGAGGATTTAAGCAGATGGTCGGTTCTCTCCTCATCATAGTTGGCAAAATGGGAGCCATATCGCTGAATTGTCTGCCTGCACTAATTAATGTTTGTACAGTGCTCTGTGCTGCAAACCGCTGCCGACGTGCTAACTGCTATCATTAGTATTATTACTAAGCTGTTTATGCCTGTTCCAGTGCTTTCTCTCCTGGTCCCCAAGGGCTTTGCCTCTTTCCTGTGCAGATGTATGGGAAGAGGAATTAGCCCTCTCGGGCTGGCTCTACCCCAGGCTCAGATTCCTGGTTTACTGGTAAAACCCTCTGGCTGTGCCTGCAGCACTGGCTTCATGGTGAAGGCAGGAGCAGCCAAGGGCCAGGAGGTTCTGCCCAGAGATGGGGTTTAGCATCATCCTGCCCAGCCCTAGGTGAGGTGGTTGTTTCAGTGCCCCTCCTGATTGCAAAATGGACTGGATGTCGCTTCCCTGCCTCCTTTTTGTTCCCACAGGGAAAAGCTTTTTTTTGTGCTCTTAGGGGCTCTTTGCATCCTTTCTCTGTCACTGCATGGCAAAGGGTTTTGTAGGGGAAGGGAGGGATCACTCATCCTTCCTAATGACCTGAGAGGAGACTGAGGAGCAGAGGAGTTCAGTGATGGATGAGCTCAGCCATGCTCCACGACAGGCCCTTGTCCCTGTGCAATAACCGAGCAGGGACGTCTGCTGCCACCAGCAGAAGGCACGGATGCTGCATTCCCTACAAATAACCATCCTGCAAGACAGTGTTCTGCAAAGCTGAAGGATGGCTTCTCCCTTTCCTGCCCAGTGAAGCTTTTAGCAGAGAAGCAACTCACCAGAAATAAGGGATGTTGCCTCTGGAAAGCAGCGAAAGAGCAACCATCTGCTCATGGGTGCATGGAGCAGCAAACACGCCCCACAGAAGCACTGAAACCTCAGAGCTCAAGATCATGGAATCATGGAATGGCCTGGGTTGGAAGGGACCTTAAAGGTCATGGGGTTCTAGCCCCCTTCCATGGGTAGGGGCACCTTCCACTAGACCAGGAACACTCCCAGGGTGGAGGACACTCTACAGCTGCTCTGGGCTGTTCCAGTCCCTCCCCACCCCGGGCACAGATCTTTGACCTGATCAATGTTTCCAAGACCCTGCTTGGAAATTCTTTGCTCAATTAACCTGACCAGGCAGAACATTCCTGACCATCCCCACTGGCATCTTTTGGATACCAGAGTGTTTTTTGTGACTTGGTTAGGAAAGAAACTGCCCAAAACAAGAAACTGAGGCAGTCCCTGAGAGGAATCAAATGAAATACGACCTTGCTCCCTCAGGGTGAGGAAGGCACCCTCACAGCCCAAACAGTGAGACAACTTGGCTGAGGACTGCTGTGATGCTTCCAACGGGAAGTTTAGGGCGTGAATCATCCTTATTTTTCCCCCACAGCAAATACATGAGATGAAATGAGATTCAGAAAGTTGGATGCAGGATGCAGGCAGAGCAGACAGCTCCTAGAGTGAGAACAGGGATTACTCCAGCCAGGACAGGCCCCACTCTTACCCTGAACCAGGCTGCATTTGCTTTGCAGAGGTTGTTTAGCCCAAACAAAGAATTGCAGAGAAAAACAGCTCCGGCAAGCAGGCGATCAACATTTTCTACGTGGTTTGAATTATCCATGACTTTTGACCCAAGATTAAATCTAGTGTGTAACTGGTGGTTATATATTGAGTCATATGAGCAGCCTAATCGCAGAAACCCCATGTTCTCCAAACAGCCTGAGCCCCGTCGGGGCCGACTGCGAGCCACTCACGTTTCCCAGCCAAAGCACCCTGCAGCTTTTGCATCATCCTTTTAATTCAACACTCACAAAGCATTTTTTTTTTCATCCCACCGGTATCTCAAGCCCAGAACAAAACAAACCCAGCGGCCAGCCCAAGGAAGACAGATTTCCCAGAAGTTTGGCCTCCGGGCGGCAGCTCCGGTGTCTGGAAGAGGGCTGGGCTCACGCTGCAGCGTTTTTCACAGCGGGAGCTGTCTCTCCTCTCTATCCTCCATCAGCAATTCTCCTGATGCGCATAGAAATTGCCTTTTGACTTCTATCTCCAGTGTAATTTGGGTGAAAATGAGCACAGGAGTTGGAAAGTGTTAGTGGGGGGCATGTGGCACGAAAAGGGGCTCTCCTGGGGTGTGACACCGGCTTTGATCCCCACTGTGAAGGCAACAGGGCTTGGCACAGCATGGCCCTGGCTCTCCCCAAACTAATTTTTAGCTGTTTGCACCTGCCTTTCCTCTCCTTAGGGCTGCGGGAGGCTGAACTGCTTCACCTCTCCCAGAGAGCCTGGCAAAGAGCCGTGAAAGGCTGTTATCAGCCCCAGGGATTGGGTATCACTGCTGCCAGTACAGTCCTGCGGGCTCACGGGGTATTTCCCAGAAGCGGTGGCTGGGACGAGGCTGGCACAGCCCTTGTGTGCTGGAACTCCTTGCCATTCCTCTGCCCAGCCAGGCTGGCTAGCAAGGCCAACTGAAGGACCTGGGGAGGACCCAAAATGGGCATGATCCAGGGTCTGCCCAAACTCTGGTGAGTGGGGAGTGTGTTGGAAGATGCTTGCATTGAGCAGAGGGTTCCCATCAGCTCACACACACAAGGCTGGCAGTGGGGACCTTGCAGGAACAGGGCAGTGAGGGATGCACAGGGGTCATGGAGGGAGTGGGGTGAGGGTCTCACAACCTCAGATCTATGCTCAGAGCTGGGGGAGAGACACCCAGCTTTTTGCAGCAAGGATAAACTAAGGGTAAATCCTTTCTTTCCTCCTGCAATAACTCACTGGCTGGTGGCAACCCAGCTGGACGAGCATGACCTCAGCACGGGCTGCTTGTCAGTCTGGTATGGAGCTGCTCAAGAGGCATTTCATCACCAAAGGCTCTTTGTCTGGAAGGCCAGCCACTGTCTCAAACTGTCCCAGGAGGGATGCTGGTGATGCTGTCCCAGGTTTAGAGCAGTACAGCTCCATCCTGACAGCCCCAGAACCCTCCTGGAGACCGCAGAGGAAAGGGATCCCCAGCAGTCCCCCAGGCAGTGCTGGCTTCGGTGTGACCCCACATGTCCCACCACTTCAGTGTCCCCCAGCTCATGGCAGACCCGAAATCTGCACACCTGATCCCACTGCAGGGACCTCTCCATGTCCCTTCATGTTGATCCCACCCCCGAGGAGAATGCCCAGCTCCTTGCTGGTCTGAACTGGCCCAGGGATCAGTACTGGGCTTTCACCTGGTCAAGGTGGTTCTGCATCGCTTTGCAGTGAAAATAAAGAAACAGCTGGAGGGGGAAAATTCCTGGTTAGTAAACAGAGCTGAGCAACCACAGACCTCTCACCCAGGAAGGGAGGAGGAGGGCAGAGACAGTCTGGGAGATTGGATTTCAACATTCTGCAGAAGACAAGATGCTGTATTGAATGTATTTAATTGTCTGGGTTGCAGCCCTTCGAGCAGCTGTTTGGTCTGGCCACAGAGCCCTGCATGGATGAGGAGCTGCATGGGAAGGAGCAGTTGGGGCACTTGGGGCTGGCTTTTCCCTCCCTGCTGGCTTTTCCCTCCCTGCCTCCCAGCCTCCCTGCAGAGGAGGGCGATGAGCTAAGGAGAAGAGGTGCCTGGGGGCCAGGGATGTCCCAGACCCCAGTTACTCAGGAGCCCTGTATTTCCACAGCTCCTCTGCTTTGTGTTATTGCTGAACAACTTCCCTGAGTCCAACACCCCATCTGCTGCCACTCTGCATGACTTGCTTTGTCTTTGGGTCACCTGATGTACCCCATGGCAGTGCCAGCTCCTACCATGTCCCTCCTGCATGTAGCAGATGAGCAAACTTCTGAACTAGCAGCAAAAATTTGCATTTTAAATTCTCATGTCTGTTTTTTCCACGAGGGCAATGGGTGACTGAACACATGCACACTGTCACCCATCATGTGGATGCCACCACTGTCCTCAGGAGACACTTCCCTGACCTCAGATCTTTGTCCTGCATGGCCAGGTAAGGTCATGCTGGACTAATGCCGGGGTTCCTTTGGTGCTGGCTGTGACAGCTCTGTCCCGTTCCACCTCCACCATAAATCATGGCAGGCTATAAATCCTTGCCAGCACTCAGGGACCCGTCCCTGGGGAGGGCAACGGTTCAGCCCTGAGGCAGCAAAAACAAGGATCATGTTTTTCACAGGGACAATATCACCCAGAGGCACAAACAAGACCCTGGAGCGGGGGGTGCTGGCACTGCAGCACGTCAGGGCGGCACCGATCCAGCCAGACCCGTGCAGGGACAACTCGGGGCACAAACCTTTGGCAGGGCAGATACTCCCAGCTGAATTTGGTTCCTGACCTGACTTCTGCATGAATCTTCATGTCAGCACAAGGAAAAGGAACTGAGCAGGGCAAAAGGGACACAGGGCAGGAGTGTCGTGTTTGGGGGTTCAAGGAAATGCGGGGTATTCCTGCCCTGCAGAGGGACTGTGGCCAAAGGGGACAGGGATGGAGCTACCCTGGGTGTCCCTGCTCCTTCCCTAGCCCCTTTTCCAGCTCTGTGCTTTACAAACCCCAATGTTTCCAGCTCCATAGCAACTCCTGGCCTGTGGGGACCTGTCTTCACCCAGCCTTGGTTGAGCTCAGCCAGGAGATGGATTTGGGGAGATTTGGGCAGATTTGGGGAGATTTGGGGATATTTCAGACCAAACACCTCTGGACACACAAACAGCCTCACCCTGGCTTTCCATGGTACAGGCAGTTGAGAACAGATTTAGTTTTTCTAGTAAACTCCTGAGGTGCCCATAGCAGAAATTACATGGGAATCTTGATTTTCTTTAAAAAAAACCCAACATGTTTCCCTGCTGTGACAACTGCCACAGGAAGCCCAAGACTGCAAAAGGTGGTATGAATTTGTCAGTGAAGATATTAAATGGGATCTCAGCACACAAAAGGGACAGAAGACCATGGAGGATGAGCGAAAGTGGCTCCTGAGAGTTACTGGCACAATCCAAGGATTTGCTGGGAAATGCTGCAGGAGCCTCTGTGCGCCCACACGTGCACCAACGTGGCAGGACCCGTGTCATTTCTCATCACTGGCAGCTCACAATCTCTTCCACAGGAACCAGGCAGATTATTTCTCCATTTGTGGGTGTGGGAGGTTGATAAGCAGCAGGGCCAGGAAGCAGAGAGGCTGGGGTTTTTTGTCCTTGGGGTTGCCCCAGGGCTGGCGGTGGGTGACAACAAAGTGCCAGATTCCCTCCTGGTCGGGGGTTGTAGTGATTCACTGTTTCTTCTAGAAATCTCCCTTTCCACACTGGAGGAACAAAATATATCCTCATCATCTGCTGCCTGCCCATCTTGTGGCTGATATATCAAGCAGTGAACCACTGTCAGCCCTGCACAGGGAGAGACTGCCCAGGGTTCTTCTTGATTTTGGTGCAGGGTCACATTTTTCCTGGTGCCTGTGATTCAGAATCCCCTGGTCCCTGAATAAGGACCAGCCAACCCTGCTTGTGGTGGGATATGGGATTCAACCCCATTTCCCTCCATTTTGTGAGCATAAGCGTGGCCTTGCTGCAAGCCCCAGCTGCTCTCTGCCCTCCTGCCCCCAGTCTTGTACCCACAGCACAGTCCAGGGTCACTGCCAGCAGCTCCTTGGTGGCCACGAGCTGGGTTTCAGAAGTGAAACAAGGTGCAGGCACCTGAATTCCTTACATACTGGTTTTATAGTTCAGTGCCCTGTGCTACCCAGGGCAACAGTCACATTTTTCATGGAGCAGCACCACAAACTCCTTGACCTCCCTGAGCGGCCCAGCACGTGAGCTGTGGTGAGAGCCAGGGGGGTTTCCAGCTGAAGGCTGACTGAGAGCTGCTCATCCCTGCTTGTGCTTCCAGGAGAGCTTCCTCAGCCAGCGTGGCTGTGGGAGAGGATGGGGACAGCTTAGGGATCTGTTGACAAAAAGACAAAATGGGAAGGGTGCAAAGGAGCAATGAGGTTGCCCAGGGTGTCCGAGCGTGGTCCCCACCCCTGCCACAGCTGGGAGCCTGTAACATCCCAGGAACAGCCTGAAGGTCCCGTTCCAGCTCCCAAACTGAAAACAAAAGCGCGTCTTGTTCCCATCCTGTTTTCAAAGCCAGAAAGGTCGGGGCTGTGAGAGCCCTGCCAGGCTGGGCAGCACTGCCAGCTCTCGTGGCCTGCCCCGACCTCGGCTCCAGCAGGGACAGAAGTGTCCCTCTGCTCCTCCTGGACACCTCCTCACTGGCAGCACCAGGATGGCGACAGCTGGGGGTGTCCCCAAAAGTCTGTGTTTGGAGAATCTTGTGCCCAAATTCATGTTCTTGTTCCTGCTTCCTGCACTGCATCAGGAGAGGGAAGGGAAGTAAGATATGGAGCTGCTGGAGCAGGTCCAGAGAAGGCCACAAAGATGCTCCAAGGGCTGCACCTCTCCTTGGGGTACAGCTGGGGGTGAGAGCTGGGGGTGTTCAGCCTGGAGAACAGGTCACAGAGGTGACCTTAGAATCCCTCTCAGCGCCTAAAGAGGCTCCAAGAGAGCTGGAGAGGGACTTTGCATAAGGGTAGGGAGAGACAGGACAAGGGGAATGGCTTCCCACTGGCAGAAGGCAGGGTTAGATGGGATATTGAGAAGAAATTCCTCCCGGTGAGGTTGGGGAGGCCCTGGCACAGGTTGCCCAGAGAAGCTGTGGCTGCCCCTGGATCCCTGGAAGTGTCCAAGGCCAGGCTGGAGGGGGCTTGGAGCACCCTGGGATACTGGAAGGTGTCCCTGCCTATGACAGGGGTTGGAACTGGGTGACTTTTAAAGTCCTTTTGAGTCCAGGCCATTTCATAGTTCTGTGGGTGGGAATGCTGTGTCCAGGAGGACACACTATGGAACCCCTGTGCTTAGCACAGCTCCAAAGACTTCAAACCCCTCCTGAAAAACATCATCAGCTCCTTGGAGTTTCCCTGCCACTGTGAAGGGATTTCCTAATTCACCTCCAAATTCCCCAAGCCCTCAGAAGGCTTTGTTTTCATTAAACAGGGCCATCATTAGGGGGGCTGGTGCTGCTGGCATCAAGGGCTCCATGGGCTGCCCTCCTGCTGGGATGGGCTGGGGAGGAATGGAAAGGATCCATATGTCAGGAAGAGTAGCATGGACCTGCCATTGCCACGTCAGGCTCTGAATGATCCCACTCATCCCTGTGCCCTGTGCCTGCACCGCTGCTGCCTGCTCAGCAAAGATTATTAACAGGGAAAATCGTTAGGCACAGGGCTGGGAGCTCAAGGGACACGCGAGTGCCTCTGTCACTTGGAAATCAATCCCCACCATCCACCCAAGCTGAGCTTCCTCCAGCCCAGCTTGAAATGACAGCAATTTCACTCCATCTGGGAAGAGGAGGAGGGCTGGTTTCTCCCGGTCTGGTCCTCAGTGGGATTTGCTGCCTTCCAGATCCCAGAGCAAACAGCTGTGTTTGCCCATGAACCTCAACCACAGCCAGCATCCACAGCCGAGCCCTGGGAAGAAAATTCTGCACCAGAGCCCTGTGGAGGAGGCAGAGTTTTGGGCTTTAGAGGCAGAAACCGGAGGAGACTGGGAGGATGTCATGAAGGGGCATCATGACCTGCTAACCCCCTCACTATCCAGGGGTGGAAAGAGGGTACAGGGACCTGTGGGCTCAACAGAAAAAGCTGTTAGCACACCATGGAATTCCTGTTCTCTGGGATAGCTGCCCTGCCTAACCCTGCAACAAGCAGAGGGGTTTTGGGCACCCCATGCCTGTTGTTAGGGAGCAGCACACCCCACTGCCAGGTCCCTATGAGCACCCTGTGTCCCCAAGGCGGATTTGGCATTCCTGCTCACAATGTATTGACATTCATTTTGACCTTTTGAATCACAAGGATGTTCTGTCCTTCCCAGCCAAGTACAGCCTGGATATCCCGTGGGTGGATTATACTGTATATACAGTGCTGCAAATAGGGAGCTGGCAGAAGAGAAGTGTTTGTGTGCTCGCAGGGGTGCGGCAGTGCTGGGATGTGGAAAGGGAGCTGCTGCCAGCTCCCGGTTTTCCTGCCAGGACGCCAGAGCGGATGTGGCACCACGGGAGGAGGACGGTGATGGTGGCAGGAGGAATGCCAGCAGCTGGTTTGGTGGGGGAGAAGGGATCCTGCTGAAGCGGGAGCCGCCCCCTCTCCAGCAGCTCCCGGCTGCTGCCGATCCCCGCACTTCCCGTCCCCCAGCGAATTGCGCTTTTTGCATTGAGGGAACATGAAGAACTGCAATTAGGAGACAACGTGCAAAATCGGCCACGAGCTCCCAGCTGGCTCCCGAGGACAGCTTTGGGTGATCTTGGCCACCCAAATCCCCCTCTGGGCAGCAGCAGAGGCCGTTCAGTATAAAACCTACCCCAGCGCCAAAAGCTCGAGCTGGTATGACAGGCAGGGTGTTCCCAAAGGTGAAAAATTAACATCTAACCCTTGTCCTGGTGCAGACCACATCCTGTGCCCCGAGATGGCAGCGCTGGCAGGGAATGGAGCAGAGAGTGGGGGCGCAGGTGCATGAATTTGGGAGGCATCATCCCCATCACCCGTTCCCTGCACATCCCCGCCTGGGGCTGCCTCCTCCCTGCCCTCTGCAGTTTTGGCAGAGGCCTCCCAGGCCTGGCCAGCAAGCAGGCTTTGCCACAGGGCCAGCTCCATCCAAAGCTGTCACGGCCCAGATCTGGCCACCCTGCAGCCCCATAGTGCCAGGAAGGCCATTGGCTTCATGCTCCCAGCCCAGATGCATCACTTATCTCTTCCTTCTTGCCCTGACACATTCTTTCCTCTCTCTCCTTTCCCAGCCAGCTCATAGGAGTCTTATCTCAAGCCCCAAACCACTCTTTCCCAAGGCAAACTCAGCACTATCTTTTGCTAACTCATTTCTAGGGGCTTGTGAATTACGTGAGGGGCACAAGTGACACCCTGGCAGCCAAACCCTTTTGCCTGACATCTTTATGCCACATGGATGTCCTCAAACCCCTTCCAGCCACCAAGGCAGGAGGGTTAATTCAAGGGGTGCTGCTCTGAGAACAAGGTTTGCACTTGACAGTTGTCAAGGAAAAGCAAGTGGGGTGCAGAGCCCAGGGTTGATCTGGGAGCTGTGGGATGGGATGGATGGGATGAACAGCCTCTGCTGATGCTGCCTCAAATCCACACGTTTGTGAGCATGAGCAGAGCAGGAATGCCACAGCTGGCTGCTCAATACATCCTGCAGCACAGAGCAATTACCAGCAGCCATTCCAGGTGCCAGATGGGGCGCAGGGAGAGAAGCACTGCGCTCCTCCCTTGTTCAAATGCCATCCCTGCTGCCAAGTCAGCCTCGTGCACTTGAGCAGCCCCGATCTGAGGTGGTGGATCCTCAGGTCTTGCAGTGTGCTTGTTGGTGGAGGAGAAATCAATGGCCAGTCAGGGGTTCCTGCCACGTGGCTGCTTCATATACGCATGGTGGGACAGGGTGACGCTCGCAGCAGTCCTGGCGGGCTGCGTGTCCTGGCAGCATGGAGCAGGTCTGTGTGTCCTGGCAGCATGGAGCAGGTCTGCCTGATGGAACAGCACAGGGAGGCTGTGACAAACCCTGCTGCCTGCAGTGGCATTGCCCAAAACCAGGGACACCACCAGAACACACACAGCTCATCACACTCTGAGCAGCAACTGCACAGTAACAGAGCAGCCTGGCAAACTGTGGTCAGGGGACCCTCAGCGTGTGGACTTTGCTTTGGGTGCCCAGATCCAGCCTGGTTTGGCCTTTCCTGGCTCAGAGGAGCCGCTTTCCAGCCCTGAAATAGCAACTCAGATGATGCTCTCGGCAGCTGGGGATGATGATGCAAAATACTCGTTATCCAGCAGGAACAATTAGACTTATGGCAATTATCTCTGCAGTTGCTGAGAGATGCCGGAACGGGCCGGCCAGCAGCCAGGTCCTGGTGTAATCCCTGGGTGGGAGAGATGTGGTGCCCAGCAGCTGCCATCACCATGGAGGGCAGTGGGAGCATCCCAAGAGCTTCCTGCAGTGCCAGGAGGGCTGGTTTTGCATGGGAGTGAGGGCGAGGATGGGTCAGTGTTTACGTGAATGCCAAATGTCCCTCTCTAATTACATTTGTTTGCAATTTGTTTGGATCGATGATGAATGAGCTGAGCCACACTGGAGTAAGAGGATGGTGTTAGGGATTGAAATGCTTTGAGTGATTCTCTGGCCTCCCTCTCTGCTGGATGCCCCCACAGGAGAAGCCTGGATGGACTGAACTAATCCACAAAGTAGAAATGGGCAAAAGCTGGCTCCAGGCAGGACTAAGCCATGGGCACTCAATGGTCACTGAGATGAGCAGCAGCTGCTAAGCTGGGCTGTAGGGCATATTCCTTTGTGGAAAAAAAGTCAGGGTTTTGGCTGAGAAATGCCCATGGGGTAAAGGCAGGAAGGAAAAATTCATTAATTTCTCATGTCAGAACAACAAGGATGGTTTTTCTTTTCCCCTTGACATTGTTTGAAAACCTGAATTTGATTCCTCTGCAGCTGCTTGGAGCCAAATCCCCAAACCAATCCAACCCCAATAAACAACTCCTCCTTGGATAAATCAGTGTGCAGCCAGGATGGAGAGAAAGCTTTTGGGCAGGATGGGACATAGCTGAGCATTGGATTACCAACTCAAGGAATGCCCAGAAGCAAGGGAGTAGGAGCTGGAACAATGCTGGAAGCCTGCTCTGGGAAATTTCTAATGAAAACTTTATCAGAGACAAAAATGTCACCACATCCTGGCCTTGTTTGTGCTGCAGGAGTCAGCAGACTTCCCAGGAAAGTTTAGCCACCTGGTCATCAAAACCTCCCCAATATGCCTTGTTTATTAGCAGCTAAATATTAAGCCCTTGGCAAACAGGGATCCTTGGGGCCAGGGACACGTGACTATGGCAAGCCACACATGGGTGCCAGAACTGGGTGGAAGCTCCTGGTGTGGCTGAGGAGAGGGACAAGCTACTCCAGGTGGGGGATGGCAGCATCCTGGGGATGGCCAGGGCTCACAAAGCCCAGGGTCAGGAGGAGAAAGGCTCAGCAAAACACTGCTCTTGCCATTGCCCTGCAGAGATTCACCATTCCCCAGGCCAGGAGAAGGATTAAATGGTTTCTCACTGGAGCTGGAGGGAGACTTCTCTACCTCACAAGGTGTGTCTCCCACAGTGACAGTGCTGCCCCAGAAACCCACTGCTCTGCTGTGTAAAATAATTCTTTAAGGACACCTGACTGATCTTGCAAAGCCCCTATAAATTTTGTCTCATTTCAGTAATTAGGCCAATTATAGCAAAATGTTGTTTGCAATTCAAGTGAAGGATGGGCTAAAATCTCAACCAGATGCTTTTTCTGTGGTGCCAGAACAAAGTCTGAACAAAGCTCCTTTCCTCTCCCCCTGTGTTAAGTAACCCAAGAGAAACATTTTGAAGGGCTCCAGCATCAGGTAATGGCTTTTTCTGCCACGCTTGAAGGGATCCTGACAAACACACAAACAAAGCCTGACCCACTTTAGGAGAATAAGGACTGACTCCAAGAAAGGGAGCTGGGATTTCTTTAATGTCCTTAATGTGGCCCCATTAGTGAGTGTCTGCTGTGTGCATCCAGGTAAATTTATCTGTCCTCTATGACACCTACACAGTGTCCTTGTGCAGGGCATTGGTGCCCTGGGATCCACAGATGCACAAGCACAGAGACACAAGAGCACAAGGATGGGCCCAGGGATGCACCCAGGAATGTACAAGCACACAGGGATGCGTGTGCACAGGGATGCACACACATGTGCTGTCCCAATCCAACACCTTCCCAACATGCTGGGTGTGCATCCAGGAGCTCAGGAGAGAAATCCTTGCCTGGGCTGAGCCTCGGCCTCCAGTGCAGGCTCTTGGAGCATTGCTTCAAGGCCACGATTGCATACTGAGAGTGAAACTGCTGCTGCCTCATGTTTTTGGCGGCACGTGTTCCGAGTCTCGCTCATTATTTGTAAATAATGGCAGGGACGTTGCTGACTCACCACTCTGCTGCAGGAGCCAGCAGGGATCCAGGGCTGCTTTTGCCCAGTGGTAACAAGGGCACTTCCATCTGCAGGCGTAGGTTTCCTTAGGGACCCCCCAAATTCACACTCCAAGTTCCTGCCATGCTCCTGCAAGGTGACTTTTGCCCCTTTGCCCTGGGTGGAAAACAGCCTGGAGTGTTCAAGCCTGGCTGTGGGATGATCTTGTGGGATTCTGCAGGGACTGGTGGCTCCCAGGACCCAGCACTCTGGGATGCTGCATGGGCATAGAGCTGCCCAAGGGAGATAGTGAGCTCCAGAGCCACCTGCAGCTGGAGCTGGGCCAGGCTGGGGGCTGTGGCTGCTCCAGCTACGTGTTTTCCTCGATTCGTGCTTCTGCGTAGCTGATCTTGTGCAAGAAGCCCTCGGTGCTCCCTCTGCCCACGCAATGGCCAGGGTGCCTTCCCTGGGGTGGCCTGGGCCAGCCTTTGTGTTTGGTCAGCAGTGGGGTGGCATTGGAGAACATGGTGAGGTCACTGGACACTCCCTGTGGCCTTGAATCGTCCCCACTCACCTCCTGAGGCTCACACCACTGAAGCACTGACCTCCATGGCCAGGCCAATGCCCTGCTGTGACACCCAGCGTGCTGCTACAGGCAGCCTGGCCAAGCCTCCTGTGCCACCTCTTATCCCAGGCTCTGTCCTGCACTCTGGGCTCTCCTCAAGGGTGGCCTCTCCCAGGTCACGGGTGATGGCCCTCCTGCCATGGCAGCCCAGCTTCCCCAGCAGTCAGTGACTCCAGGAGGCATTGGGGTCCTGTGGATCTCTTTGGTGCTGCTTGTTTGGATCTTAAATCTCAATGGCACCTGGGGCACCAGCAGCTCTGGGAACATGTGGGAGTGCAGAGCTGAGTGTTTGGGGCAAACAGACCTTCAGGACTTAAATCCCTCTGGTAAAATGAGGTTTCAAAAGATGAGGCTCAGCTTATGACCTGCCACTTCCATCAGCACCTGCATGAGAAGACTGAGACACCAGGGCCTGAAATGGTCACAGGAGTTAAGACAAGGCAGAGCCCGAGACCAATTCACATCTGGTCAAAATTAGGGAGATCTTAGCCAAAGACCTGAGTAGTTGTAGGATCACAGCCATGACCTAACAAAAAGATGCCCTGACCACAGCCAAGGGCTGGAGCTGTAACTTCTCATTCCTATCAGCCCCTCCCAGGTGGCCACAACCCTAACAACACCTCCCTGACTGAGCAATACAGACTTATCCTACCATGGCAGCTTGGCAAGACTGAAATAGAAAATTCAGCTGATGATGCAGAGCAGGAGCAGGAGGAAGAGATAAAGTTCAACGTGGTGATAGCCACATAGTAAAAAAATGATAACAGAGCTGGTGGCAACAGGAAAACAAGCTCCAGATGGTCCAACAGCAAGAAGCAGAGCCCAGTGAAATGTCAGACCATCAATACAAAAAACATCAAGTCATTGTAAGGAAATAGTGAAAGGCACAAAGTCACCTGGTGCTGAATTAAATAACTGGTGGTAAATACCTCAAAAGTTCCCTTTGGAAGAGGACAAGAGGTACAATCTGTACAGAAATGACAGGAGAAGAAAGAATAACATTGGTATCATAAAGAAACAGGCAATAATAAAAGATACTCTGGATACACATTATTTGATCAGCTGGGTTTTAGGATAATGGGTTAATGAAATGTCTGGGTGAGCAATGAATGTACACAGAAAATCAGATGGTTTGGAAACATTCAGACATTTCAGATACTGCCTGTCCAGCAAGTGAATTGTACAAAGAGCCACAATTAAATTGAGGAACAGGTCGATCATTTGCACTTCAGGTTTATTACCAAATCCAGGGGGAAATTATTAATTTCATTCATCACTAAGTGTCTTTGTTCATGCTTTAGCTGCCTCACATGGAGTTTTCACAGGTTGCTCATTCAAACCCTTCTGCTGAGAAACTGATAGTGGGTGAAAAAAATCCAGAATGAAAATTAGGGAGGACTGCAACCCACCACCAGCTCCTCCTGAGAACAGCAAACGGGCTGACACAGCCCTCTCATCCAAGATGGAGACCCCAACACAACTGCCAAAGGAAATGCACTAGAAGGATATAACAAAGGTCACCAAAGTCACCCCCTTGGGACAAGGATCTCACAGCTCGGAGCTCCGTAAGGACAAGTGAAGATCTGGGCACACCAGCACCGCCCCTCACCTGAGGTCAACACTGTCTGCACACCCACAACACCAAAAATCTGTTCCCTGCCAGACCTATCAGCTGCTCTCCTCTCTCCTTGCAGCCCTCACTGGGGATAGGAACACACTGTCATGCTACAGACCACAGCTCTTCTGTGTCCTAGTGCAGGCTGACACCACAGTCTCATCTGACCAATTCACCAGCATCTCCAGTGGTGGAGGAGCCTTTCAAACTTAAACCAGACTGTGAAACACCTTTGCAGTCCCCTGGACTTGCCACAAGACATAAGCCCCAAAAGACAGAACTGGGTCACCTGAGGGAGCTGGAGGAGCTGTTCCCAAAAGGAAGAGAAGGCAAGAAGGGGCACACCAACTAGATGAAGCTGTGTTCCAGCACTTTGGGAACATGAGACTCCAAATGGAAATGGAAAGGCAAAAAGAAATGCTGATTGACAGCACTTTAGGTACTGAATGGTATCTGCATGCTGTCACCTGCTGGAACAACTGCCTGACTCAACGATCAGAGGCAGGCATCCAGCAGCCCAGCAATTATTGCTGCCCTCCTCCAGAAAGCCAAGGGGAGAATTAAAACCAGCACAGTACAGAGGCAAATGTCCCCCACGGAGCCTGAATCAACTCTTGCTTTAGAAACAGCTCTTAAAAAGAGGCAGAAATGAACCTCTTGGCTCAGCCCCATCTGAAGGACACAGCATCCTGTGCCTCGTGCTTGGCTCAGTTAAGGGCCATAAATACCACCAGCCTTCCCACAGGGATCTGCTCAGCGGAACCTGGGCTCCCCCAGGCTCCTTTGCACATTCCAGCATCAGTTACTGAACCAGGATCTATTCCTGACAGTAGGAACAAAGTGAGCGATTGCATCTGCTATATTTAGAGCAAACAGCCAATACCCCCATTTAAATGGTTGCCAGCATTCTCGTTAGATGTATAAATAGCCTCTGTTTGTTTTCAGAAAGAAATTGGTTTAAAAAAGAAAATTGCCTTTCCAGTCCTCCTCAGCCCATAACCATTTGAGCAGGGAGGCCTATTGCAAATGAAAAATTAAATCATGTGTTTTGTCTAAGCCAAATCAGGAATAAAAGCTCTCAACTGTGGCTGGTATTATCCATGCTGTGATGCTCTGTGTGGGTAGAGGGGTTTGAGCACAGGGGCAGCATTTCACTGAAGCAAACTGAGGCTGCTTGGTGCAGAGGGGCATCACCCTCCCTCTCCCAGCCTTGACCATTCACCATCCCAAGACTCCTCTTCCCCCTGCAGGGCAGTCACACCAGAGCTCCATTTCTTCACAGAATCATGGAATGGTTTGGGTTGGAAGGACTTTAAAGATCACCTGCTTCCAATCCCTTGCCATGGGCAGGGACACCTTCTGCAAGACCAGGTTGCTTCAAACTTTGTCCAGCCTGGCTTTGGGCACTTCCAGTGATGGGGCAGCCACAGCTTTGGGCAACCTGTGCCAGGGCCTCACACTCAGAGGGAAGAATTCTTTCCCAATATCCCAGGTAACCCTGTCCTCTGGCAGTGAGAAGCAATTTCCCCTTGTCCAAAGTATCCCTCCAGCTCTCTTGGAGTCCCTTTAGGCAGTGGAAGGGGCTCTGAGGTCTCCCCAGAGTCCTCTCTTCTCCAGGCTGAGCACCCCCATCTCTCTCAGCCTTCTCCCCACTCTTCTCTCTCTCCCAGCTTCACAGCAGTCCCAGTCCTGACATCACACTTCTGTTCTTCCTCCAGATTCCTCCAGTCTCCAGCCCAGGCTCTCATCCAACACTCCAGCTTGCTTTCCCTCCAACTGATGCTGGTCATGCTTCCTTCCTTGAGCAGAAAGTCTGGTCCCATGTAAACATCTGCCCTAAAGGCATTTCAGGGCAGATCATCCCCATCATCCAGCCTGTATCATTTCCATTTACATTAAAGTCAAACTGAGGACACCAAATAACAAAAAAACATGGTGGAAAGCTGGGATATAAGAGACAGGGTAACCCTGCTGTGGTTATTTATACAGAATAATGCAATTTTCCTCTCAGATTTGGCTTGAAAGAGAGGGATGTATAGAGACTTAGGACACCAATCCAAGTGCACTGAGGGGCTGGGAGCCACGACCAGCCTACAGATAGCTCCTGGGACCACTGGTTCATGGGATCCCTGGACGGCTCCTGTGATCCCTGGATGGTTGCTGGCACACACGATGTTTTCTGGGATCTCTGGGAGGTTTGTAGGGTCCCTGAATGGCTCCTGGGACACCTGGATGGTTCCTAGCACCCATTCTCCTCACCCTGCCCTTGGGGTGCAGGACTCCACAATCTCTCCTTCCTCCAACCCCCCACCTCCTGTGTGAGACTCGGATGGGAGGTGGGATCACTGGGGGGTGTAAGGGGAGGATCCCTGAGGATCGAGGGGGATGCTGAGGGGTCCAGGGGGATCACTGGGGAGTGTAGGGGGAAGGGGATGGATCACTGGGGGTCTCGGGCAGAGATCACTGGGGCTTCAGGAGGGATCACTGACAGGGTGCAGAGGGATCACTGGCGGGGTGCAGGCGGGATCACTGTGGACGCATTTAGGGGATAACTGGGGGTTTCGTGGGAGGATCACTGGGAGTTTCACGAGGATCACTGGGGGCTCAGCAGGATCACAGTGAGGCGCAGGGCACAGCCCCACTCCCCATTGCTGATGGCTCCAGGCTCGCTGAGGGCGCCTGCCGCGGGCTCGGGCGGCCGTGAGGCGGAGCCATGGCGGGCCCGCCCCGCTCCGTCACTGCCGGGCCCGCCATGGCGTCCGGGCCCGCGGGCCGCGCCGCTGAGGAGCCGCCGCCGCCCGAGC